>SMMQ01002946.1:22008-40388 GCA_008271595.1 [Pythium] brassicae (nom. inval.) | reverse complement strand
TGTATTTGCTGAAAGCTCGTCACTTTCAGCCAATCAAAAGGCGTCACTAATTGGGTTGCTCTCAGTAGTTTGCTTTTCCCTCGATTTCATCACCAGTTTAAAACCCAAACATAATAGAAGGTCAGAGTCGAAAATACCCGCTTCGGCACAGGCTCGGTCACCAGGTCCCCCATTGCTTCCTCACCGCACATATACATAATACGTCCGAATCATTTGTTCTCCGTACTCACCAAACACTAACGGCTACAATTGGCCAAAATTCATGCGAAATATGTCAATAGATTGGAAATAAATACTTGAAAATCAGTGATTGGCTGGAATGACTAATACAAAAATCAAGCGATGTCCGATAACCAATGATATTCGTCCATACCATATTCCATAAGTAAATCCGGACACTCCAAATACAATGACCGAAGAGTGAAAGTTTGACTTCTTATCGATAAATTTATGGTGCGAACCAAGTAACATACAAACTGCTTATCGGCATACTAGTACTCTGTATTATGAGCTTGCTTGATTATAATTTCTCTCTGTGAGTCGATACTGCCTGTCGAATAATATTCGAATATTATTCGATTTTAATAACCGGTAACAAGTCATCGTCTGGATTAACTAAAGGAATACTGTACTGTCCGGTAAAGCGTTTTTCAAGTTAAATACCGTCCTCCGGTGTTGGGGCGGCTGCGAACACTTTCGCTGACGCCTTGGCCCTCAGCTTTGCGGATGACGACGGCCCTGTCGCCGACTTGGGAACACTGTCTCCAGACGGCGACGACGGCGACTGCAGCTGTCGCTCTGAGACACCGACGCTCTTGCTGCGAAGTCTGTCGTTGGCTGCCTCGCCGCCGGCCCGGAGAAGCAGGTGCTGCGCTCGGCCGTCGTCCCAGTACCAGCTCGCGATGCTCGCCCACGTCCACGCCGACACGTCGTAGCCCGTGGCCTCCCAGGCGTCCGTGAACGCCTTCCTCGACACCTCATCGGCGTCGTCGAGCCCGAGCGCGACGTCGATGAGCAAATCCACGACGTCCTCGCTCATCGCCATGAGCACCGCGAGGTCGAGCGGCCCGAGCCGGCGCGAGAAGCGCGCGCGCTCGGCCGCCTTGCCTTCCTCGCGCACCGACAGGCTCTCCCACGTAGACATCACAATCGCCATGAAGACATTCAGCATGAGGATGCAGAAGACGATCGTGGACGTGTAGATGAAGACGACGCTGAGGTAGCCGTTCGCGTCGTAGATCGGGCCCGGGTCGTAGAGCCCAAAGTTGAGCTCGAAGACGCGGAAGAAGGCGCCGGGGAACGTCGACCACTCGAGGAAGCGCAGGCCGTAGAGCATGTGCCCGACGAACGTGTAGCCGATGAGCACCGCGAGGTAGATCGGGAGGAAGGACAGCACCTCGGGCATCGCGCCGTAGACGCTGTTCATGAGCCGCCGGCCGCCGGTCGTGACTTGGAAGTACTTGAGCGCGCGCGCCGTGAGCAGCAGCATGTTGCACACGTTGAGCACGAGCAGGTTATCGTCCCACTTGGCGAGCGAGAGCGCCGAGACGTACTCGTCGAACGACGTGAGCGCGAGCATGGCGGCCCGCGTCTGGTTATGCTGGCACAGGTAGCGCCAGACGATGATCGCCACGTTGATCGCGATGTTCGCCCAGTCGCCGAGGTTGTTGATGAGCCCGTACTTCCTCACGTACTGCAGGGTCATACAGAGGCACAGTACGGTTAGTGCTCGATCAGCCAGGCCGCGGTCGGGCCCGCACCCGCCCCGACAGCCCCGCGCGTGCGCACCATGTGCAGGTTGCCGCTCGAGAGCACGCAGATGTCCCAGAACTCGACGAGGATGAAGTACACGACGTGGAGCACGTAGATTCCCTCGAGCACGATGCGGACGACGTTGCTCGGCTTGTTCGTGTTGTACGGCTCGAGGTTCGCGACGTGGATGAACGACGTCGGCGTGACCCCGCCCGCGAGGTTGAACGCGACCTTGAGGTTCACGATCGACCAGATCTTGAGATTGCTGTTGTACATCGGCATCGTGATCTCGACGAGCTTGGTCTGCCGGTCGATCCACCGGTGCGACCGCATGCGCGCGGCCACTGCGAGCTCGCCGGCGCCGCTCGTCGAGCTGCGGAGAAAGTACGACTGGAAGCCGCCGACCGAGTCGTTGTTCATCGAGTAGTGGAACATCTCGAGCCGGAGCAGCTCGGCGGCGCTCGCGGCGGTCCCGTTCGCGACCCCGAACGAGACGGTCGACTCGCTGGCTGACGTGAAGCACGTCTGGTTCACTGTCGGCGCGAGGTAGCTGCTGCACGGGTCGGCGGTGGGCTCGGCGGTGCTCGTGTTCACGGCGGCGTACCGCGTCTGGATGAGGTGGAAGCCGCCGACGATCTTTGTGTGCGCTGCGATCGTGTACAGCTCGTCGTCGCTGCGCTCGAGGCCGTCGCTGTTGATGGTCGAGTAGACCGAGACGAGGAAGGAGCTGGCGAACCAGTCCCAGAACGCACCGGCGCTGTCGATTGCGGCGAACCGGATGCCGGACGCGGCTTGCGACGACTCGATCAGCTCCTTCGAGATGATCTGGCGCACCACCGAGCCTGCGTCCGGTTGTACGCACAGTCAGGATCGGGTTCATTAGTCGGCGGCAGCCCCCCGACCCCAGCTGTCGTCATGCAGAGACGCACGTACGGCCAGAGATGTTGCGGTCCAGCAGCAGAACCGCCAAGTATATCGTCACGAACGTCACGAACACGAGGAGTTTGCGCGCGAGGAGGCGGAACTTGCGCTTCTCCTTCAAATCGCGGAGCAAGAAGTCGCGCGGGATGCCGTCTGGCCGAGCCGGGGCCGCAGTCCCGCCTGCCGCCGATGCAGAGCTGCGCATGAAGCTCGGGACCTTGCGCATCGACGGCTCGTACTTGTTCATGTTTGAGGGGTGCGTGTTGTGCATGACACCGAATCGGTTGAGTGCTCGAACAGGCGGGGACGGGGCCCGCAGCGCTGCCGTTACGATCGCTCCGTTTACCAAGTCCACGCAACTCAAAATGCTCGGTTGGCGACACGCGGGCTGTCGAGCGCCTCGTCTCGATTCTGTTGATTGCCGAGTGTTGTGGGCTGTCGGCCCAACGTGCATCGTGTCGTTCGAGTTCCATTGTCACCGCACGATCCACTTGTCCGCAAATGCAGGCAGCTTTCTCACAGCGTCCGGACAGCTCTTCGTGAAGAGCTGTCGGTTGACGGTCTATGGCCAGAGGCACAGGAGCTCTCTCGCATTTTTCGTCATCATGTCCGCTCGACGGCGCAAGCTTCGCTACCAACCGACGTATCACTGCAAGTCCGACGCTGCCTCCGACAGCAATTCGGGACTGGGACCATGACGCGAGACCCAGAGACGCGGAGGACGGAAGGTGTTCTACAGTGGGTGGTCTCACTCCGATGAAAAGGGTGCATACAGTACGTAAGTGGGTGTGGGCGTGGATGTGGGGCGTCACACAAAGTGGAGCGCGAGGCGGTATACGAACGAGTGCTGGAGCAGGAACTCGTGGCGCTTGAGGCGCACAGACGCGCCGAGCACGGGAACGGAGCGCAGGAAGAGCGAGAGGCTCGTGATGCTGCGCACGCACGAGCGGCACGTCTGCCAGTCCCGCGCCGCCGCGCGCGCGGCCTCGTGGAGCCCGCCGCTCAGCAGCACGAGCACGCCGAGGAAGAGCCCGGCGGCGATCAGCCCGATGAAGAAGAGCAGCGTGTCCTGCAGCCCGACGGTCGCCAGCGTCACGACGCCCGCCGCGATCACGAGGCTCGAGGCCATGAGCTTCGCGGCCGCGCCGAACACCGCCGCCTTGCCGCCCGCGATGAGCGCCTGCAGGTACAGCTCCGCGTACAGCAGCGCAAACACGAGCGGCTTCCAAACGCAGACAAAGAGCCCGACGAAGAGCGCGTCGAGCACGCGGCTCTCACAGCCGCGGTAGCCCAGGAAGCGGCCGACCGTCGTTGTCCACGCGCCATCGTACGTCGCGCCTTTCGTCGGGATGACCACGTTGGCCGCGAGCCCGGCCTTGACGATCCACGCGAGCCCGTCTTCGTAGCCGAGGTCGAAGAGCCACTCGACGTCGCGCGCGCCCGGCGGGAAGAGCGCCCACCACATGGGCACGTACCGCGACGGCTTGATGTCCGCGCCCGTCCAGTAGAGCGGGCTCACAGTCACGGTCGCGGCGTCGTAGACCGGCTGGAAGTCGAACACGCCGCCGTCCATAACCCATTCACCGCCGAGGCGGAAGGGCATGCCGGCAATCGGCGGCGCGCAGCAGGACGCCAGCAGGCTCTGCTCGAGGTGCTCCCGCGACGTGAACGTACTCACGCGGCGCGAGGCCCACGCCGAGAGCGATGAGTACACAACCGTGACCCGCGGCCGCGCGCGCTTGCCGGCGCTGTTGAGCGCGGCGAAGCGGTGCAGCCCGCCCGCGGCCGCGAGCGTGTCGCGCAGGTACTCGCGCACGCGGAAGGGGCCGTCGAGCGACGCGTGCGCCTTCGGCACCACGTGCGCGAGGATGTGGTCGCGGATGGCGTCAAAGTCGCAGCGCAGCGCGAGCGCCGTGGCCGCGAGCGCGCCCGCCGAGCAGCCGATCGTGCTCGCGCGGCGGTCGAGTTTGTGCTCCTGCAGCGCCTTGGCGACGCCGAAGAGGTAGACCATGAGCCAGCCGCCGCACGCGAACGAGAAGCTCTCGGGCAGCGGTGTCATTGGCGTCGGCGATGGCGACTGCGTCGGCGTCGGCGTCGGCGTCGGCGTCGGCGTCGGCGTCGGCTTGCGGCAGCGCGCCATGGGGACGACTGGCAGACGGGTGGCGCTGCTCGCTGCTGCGTGTCTGCGTCGGAGTGCGAAACGACGACTGCGAGAGGGAGAGAGGGAGGCAGTTGCTATATTCGGACGTGAAAACGCTGCTTCAGAAACGGGAAAGGTCGCGTATACACTGAGTCTGATGATCTTTGTATAACTGAGTCTGAGACGAATGACATCACATTTGGTTTGGACATATCGTCACTATTTGGTAACTCCACCGAAAATACCTTGCGGTTTGTATGAAGGTAGTTAATTCTTGGCTATCAAATATATGGTAATTTATTACAGTAAGTTGGATTTCATTGCAGCATTTAACAAAGGTTTAGCACTCACAATGTATCACTTAATCCAAGCACATCATCACCCGTTTCTTCTCCACTATTCACACACGCTTCAACTTCCCCCATGCAACTGCAGCTCGTTGTCACCGCCGCGTGCGTCGCGCTCGCGTCCGCCAACAGCAGCAGCAGCAGCAGCAGCAGCAGTAGCACACCCGTACCCGCCGCGACCGCACATCCTTTACACCTCTCGCGCGACGAAATGTGCGCGCGCGGCTCCAGCGGTGCTGGCACGCTCGTGGACTACGAATTCGTGGTTTCGTGCTCGACGCTGGCGCAATCGCCAACACTGGCGCTAGCGGCACTCGCAGTTGCACTCGCCGCGCTTCTGTACCTGCTGAGCTCTACCGCCGACGCGTTCTTCAGCCCAGTGCTGCAGGTGCTGGTGGAGAAGTTCCGGATCCCACCCGACGTGGCGGGCGTCACGTTCCTGAGCTTTGGCAACGGCTCGCCTGACGTCTTCGCCAACATCGCCGCGTTTTCGCTGGCGTCACCAAACATCGGCGTGACGTCGATCCTCGGCGGCGGGTTGCTCGTGACCACAGGTGCGTCATGAAGTATGAATGAGTCGGAGGGAAGGGGGAGAGCGACGGGTTCGGTGACGCGCTGACAGGGGCGATCGCTGCACCAGTGATCGCCGCGTGCGTCGGGCTCGTGTCCGAGGGCCAGGACCAGCTCATCCCGCGCAAGTACATCCGCGACGTCACCTTCTACTTCGTTGCGGTCGCGTACTTTTGCTTCGTCTGCATGAGCGGCACGGTGCGTGGAGGGGGGGACACATTGGCTGGCTGGAGGCAGGCAGAGAGACAGGGGAGGGGGGGGGTCCTACTACTAATGCCCGGTGTCTGGTGCTCTACACCCGCTGGTGAAGGTGCGCCTACCGGAGGCGCTCGGGTTCCTCGGCATCTACGCGTGCTACGCGCTCACGGTCCTCTTCGACCGCCAACTCGCAGTGTTGATGTACGCGAAGCTCGGTGGCACCGCGGAGATTGGGATCGACGACTTCTACGGGGCCGAGTACGTCGCCTCGCCGCCCTCGAGCGAGAAGAGCAGCTCGAGCCTTGATTACTCGACGGGCTCGAGCCCGCGCGACACGAGTGCGTTCGCAAAGCCGATGGCCTTCGACGTCTTCCAGGTCCGGGACGCTCACACGGGCGACGTGAGCTACGACTCGGACAGCTCGTCGCTGAGCACGCACCCACCCCTGCAGCGCAAGTCGTCGGCGCCGACGCCGCGCTCGAAGCGCCTCGAGGCGCCGCCTACGGTACACGAACGCTGGACCGAACTCATTGGCTTCCGCAATCTGATGACGCGTAGCGTGCCTGAATGGCTGACTGGCTGGCTGACTGACTGGCTCTGTGCGCGCTCGCTCGCTCTCAGGACGATCTGCGCACGCTCGCGCTGCAGAAAGCGCACGAGCGCCAGTCCCTGCTCGAGCGGACCGACACGTACTTGAACCGCCCGGCGTCCGTCTGCGTATCGTCGATGCAGCAAAGTCGAAAGGTCCGGCGCCGACGCACGGCGTGGGAGTCGGTGGAGGCGAGCGCGCACTTTGGGCCCACAGCTCGGCGGTGGACGCGCAGCTACCACCACCTGAGCGGCATTGACGAGTTCCCGAGCAGCATCAGCGAGACCGAGGGCGAGGACGCGGCCGAGCTGAACGAGCCCGCGGATGTTGAGGGCGCGCGCGGATCCGTCGTAGACGCGGCGCCGAGCAGCCGAGCCGGATCTGTCGTCGCGTGCGTCTCTGCGGTCCCGCGAGCCGGCTACACGGTGTTCCGGCGGCTGGTGTGGAACCCGTTCGAGCTCGTGACGACGTTCGCGCGGCGTCTCACGATCCCCCTCGTGGACGAAGAGACGTGGGACAAAAACTTTGCGGTCGCGTGCCCGCCGTTCATCATCCTTGCGGTTGGCACGTCGGTCTTCGCGCTGCATCTGAGCAATGCCTACTTTATCGGCGCGGTCGTGCTCGGCGGCGGGCTCGTGAGCGCCGTGGTCGAGCTCACAACGACCCACGAGCGGCCGCCAGAGGGCCGACGGCTGGCTCCGTTCGTCGCTGCTGCGTTCGTCATGTCGGTGATCTGGATCATGAACATCGCCGACGAGGTGCGGAGCCGCGTGGCGAGCCGGACGGACGAGCAGTCGACCGCGAGACTGATGTCGTGTGTTCGTGTCTATCTCTCTGTCTCTTTCTCTCTGGGCTGCAGCTCCTCGGTGTCCTGCAGACCCTCGGTGGGCTGCTCGGGATCTCCAACTCTGTGCTCGGCGTCTCGGTGCGTTTAGCCTACAAGCCCGCTTTGACCTCTTGACTGTCTGTTGACTCACATTGTTGGCGTTCTTGGCGGGGAGCAGGTGCTGGCGTGGGGCAACTCGATCGGAGACCTGGTGTCCAACACATCGATCGCGCGGGACGGGTTCCCCACGATGGCGTTCGCCGGCTGCTTCGCGGGACCGATGTTCAACCTGCTCGTCGGCATCGGACTCGCCCTGACACTCGCGGTGCTGCACAACGGGCCGGTCGCGATGGGCAAGCCGACGCCGCTCATGTACCTGGGCTTCGGGTACCTCTTCGCGAGCCTGGCGCTCAACCTCGGCATGGCCGCGTTCGACGACTTCCAGTACCGCCGCCGGCTGTGCTACGCGCTCTTGGCGCTCTACGTCTCGTTCGCGGTCCTCTCGATCGTCGTGGTGCTCAGCTACCCGGAGTGAGGCGAGGAAGGCGCGCAAATCGCGGCCGAGAGAGCTGGTAACTGGATGGTTCGTTCATGGGGGGTGAGTGGTCAAGAAGCTGTGGATTGGAGAATGTGCTCGGGAGCTCACGCTGCTAAGTCGAGGCGACGGAACTTGTCGTCGTCGTAGTACGACGCCTGCACTTTGCGTCCACCGAAGAACCGCGCGTTCAATCCTTGCCGCGCTATGGGGGGAGGGATAGGAGGGGCGACACCATGACACGTTATGAGCCCACTGTCTGTTGTCGAAGCACGAGGAAGGGCGGACGCACCTTTCTCTGCATCCGCTGGCCGCTGGAACTGGACAAAGATGCGGACCGCGTGCTCCGGAGCCACACGTGCCGCGACCTCGTGGACCACGCACTTGACGACCGCCCCGTACTTGGAAGCGCACTCCTCTTTCACCTCGTCTTGAAGTTCGTCGTCCACTTCGCCCGGCCCGACCATGTTCTTGCAGGTGGCGACACGAGCGACAGCGTCACCACCACGCAATCCCTCAAGTCCCCCTCAAGCCAGTCATCCAACTTCACGCACCTGGAGCAAGATGACGCAGTTCTTAGTGACGTCTCGACCCGCCGGCAGGACACCAGCGCCCTTGGCCGCCGGCTCAGCGCTCACGTCTCTATGATAGGCGGTGGCCCCGAGCCCGGCACAATCGGCTGAGAGAGGACTCGGACTCTCGGCTCTGTTCACAGCGCTGGAAAATCCGAGGCCTGCGCGAGGCGCCGCGTCTTCAAACTGCCCGGTGACGACGCGGGCGTTCGCACTCTCTGCAGCAGACGTTGGCACCTCCGCCTGCCGCGCCGACGCCGACGCCTCCCTGCGCCACACCGCACCAACATCAGATGACGACCCACGACACAGCGCGGCCTGAAGAGAGGAAGAGAGCGTGAGAGAGCGTGTCCCGCACATTTTCTTGCGCATCCACGCCGGCACCGTCATGCCCCGGCCGCGGCCGGCGGCCGCCAGTTCGGCTGTCGGCGCCTTCCCCGCCTCAATGTCGCGCACGAGCTTCTCGCGCTCCAGTTTGCCCTGTCGCCGTCACACCGCGCAGCTCAGATGAGTGCGCACAGCCACCACGAGTCGAGAACCTGCAGCTGGAGCAGCAGCTGCTGCTCGCACCTCGGCCTCCTGCTCGCGCTGCCGCCGGTCGAGCTCCTTCTTGACCTCCTCGAGCTTCTTCCTGCTCGCACGCTCCTCGCAGAGCGCCTCATAGCTGTTTGGGCGCGCAGGGTTGTACTCGTCGCGGTAGCTCGAGTGGAAGAGCCCCGCCACGTTCGCCGCCGCCTGCTGGTTCTCCTCGCCGCCGCGCGCCGCCGCCGCCGCCTGTTTCCGCACTTCGGTGGTCGTGTGCACGGCCGCGAATCCGAATCCGATCCCGCGCGGCTTGGGCTCCGCGTCGTTGAGCGCAGGGCCGCTGCAGTCGCCAGCACCACCATCAGCAGCAGCCGCGCTGGTCTTCGCGGCCGCGACGAACGCGACAGGCGCCGTTGCTTTCGGGGACTTGCGGGTGACAGACGCCGGGCGGAACGCCAGCGTCACGCCCGCTTTCTTCGGCTCCGCGCTCTTCGCGGCGGCCTGCGTGTCCACCGGCGGTGGCGCGGTGCGCAGCGACTGGGGCACAAATGCCGGCGCCGCCTTCCACACTGCGTTTTTCACGTTTAGTATCGAGAGTTTGGATGGGCAGCGCGGAAACAGGGAATGGGGAATGGGGGGAGGGGGGGCACACGCGCACCAGAGCTGCCAGCGCCGGCCTTGAGCTTCCCGTCGGCGTCCAGCGCCGCGGACGACGCGCCCTTCGCGAGCGGCAGGTCCGCGTACAGATCCATGGGGTCTCGTCAGCCACAGCGGCCGCTGGTGTTGGGACAAGTAAAATGGTGGTGAATTGGGGAAAAATGGTGGTGAAACACACTGAAAACGCATTGTGTAGCCACTCTCGGAGCTCTCTGCTCTGCATGCCGTGAGTCCTCGCTGGCGCTGCGAGGTGTGTCGCCCTTGCGTCTTCTGTTGCTCGTGAAGTTGCTGCCCCTCGCCGTCCCTCGCTCGCTCGCTCACTCGTCGTCGTCGTCGGGTAATAGATACTGACGCAGCGCGTCCTCGGACTTGCAGTAGTGCCAGATCGGTGGCGACGTCAGGAACAGGTCCACGGGCTTGTTCAGCGTCGAGAGCTGCTCGTCGATGAGCTCAATGAACGCCCAGGAACTCTCCTGCGCTCGATCAGACACACACACGCGCACATACAAGAGCGCCAGTAACACACACGTCAGAGCCTGACGCACAGCTGCTTCCCACCCGAGCGCGACGACAACAAGCGGCCAAGACGAACAGACGCACAAAAGTGGGGATCTCGAGCTCGATCGCGTCCTGGATGAAGTTGCCGGCCTCCTGGATGTTCATCTCGGCGCCTTCCGCGGCTGCAAACGCGATCGCGATCTCAGCGCGCTTCTGGTTCATGATCTCGATGCGGGACTTAAGGTTCTCGACGAGCTTTGTCAGCCCAGTGAGCTGCTGGCTCTGACCTGCAGAACGCGTGGCGTAAGCATACACTTCCGTCGCCCCATCGTCCAGCATCACGCAGCGTCCCTTCACGCGCACGCGCACGCGCACGTACGGTTGAGCAGGATGCTCGACGGCGTCAACGCTGCGAGGCCTGTGAAGAAGAGCCCCTTCCCCGCGACCGAGATCGGGATGCTGAGCCCGCCAGTCGCCGGCGCCGCGATCACCCCGGCCACGCCAACCTGAAGAGGCAACGCCATGGATACAGGAGCAGTACCACGACCGTATCAGCTACGCCTCCAGCGTCCACCTCCCCACCACCACCACCACTGGCACCAAGCGACAGAACACGAACCAGCGCGCCGGCAACGACGCCCGCCGCCCCCGCGGCGACGCCCGTGCCGCTAAAGTCCGCCGACTGCGCGCGCAGGTGCAGCAGCGTGATCGCCTGCACCATGAGCTTCGTGCTCTCGGTCGCGAGGTCGTCGATCTCGTCGAGGCTCTCCTTGATGTCCGCGACCATCGAGCGCACGCTCTGCTGCATGCGCGTGATCGCCCACTCGGCGCGCCGCGAGTTGCGCTCCTCTTCTTTCTTGTCGCGCGCGCGCGTCGGCGGGTTCACCGCGACGCGGAGCTTGGCGAGGTAGTCGCGGAGCGTCGCGATCTCGTTCGCGCACTGCGAGAACACGAGGTTGCACTGCTCCGAGTGCGCGAGGCTGCGCTCCGCGAGCTCCCCGCAGCGCTGGAGCGTGCTCGTCGCGAGGTCCGCGAGCGCGCCCGACTTGGTGAACTGGAACGCGTGCTCGAGCGACTCGACCGTGGCCTTGAGCCCCGCGAGCTCGTCCTCCTCGGTCTCCACGACGAGGTAGTCGGCGCGCAGCTGGCGCTCGGCCTCGTCCTGCGTGAACGAGCGCTTCACCTTCTCGGCGATCTCCGAGATCTCGTCGCCGAGCTTCGCGACGTTCTCGCGGTTGAGGCCGCGCACGCCCTTGATGATCGCCGAGCGGCTCGTCTGCAGCATCTCGGACATCGCGCGGCGCGACTGCGACAGGAACGCCTTGTCGCCGCCGCCGCCGCTGCCCTGGCTGTTGCGCAGGCGTGTGGCGTCCTCGGCCGTGAAGCTGCGCGTGCGCAGCAGCGCCGCGCCTTCGTCGAAGCTGCCGCGGCGGCCGCTCGGCGACAGCGGCCCCACGGGGCGCAGCGCGTGCAGGTCGTCGCGGGAGGCCTCGCGCCGGCCGGTGCGCGCCAGCGGTGCTGTGGCCAGTGACGGCGGCGCACTGCTGATGCCGCTCGACGCCATCGCTCCTCTGGTTCCACGTCGACGACAGCGACGACGACGGCGAAGCCTCAGTCAAAATGGGAGAATGCGCGCTTCGTGCAACCTCAACACTGCAAAAATCAGTGCACATGCGTCTTTCTCGCTCTTTCATCATATAATCAAGGTAAACATGGGAAAGAAGAAAGAATTACAGAAAGCTGTCCCGAACTGTCCCGATGTGCGTTCTTGAACCAACCAATCAACGTCGAGAGCGCTCTATTGAGACATTCCCAGTCGTGTGTTTGACTTGCTTGAAAAGCCTCGCTCGATCGCCACCATCGAATATCGCCGCCAGCAGCCCAGCCAGAACCTCTGGCACGCGTGCCGTCCCCGTCCCGCAAGAAGAGCGCGGCGTGTGAACACCGGACACCCAACATGGCGCCCAAGCGCCGACTACAGAAGCGCGCGCAGGCCGTCGGCGCGCTGGTGGAGGCGAGCATCCGCGAGGACGGCGAGCAGCACCGCTTCCAAGCCGCCGCCAGCGAACAGCTCTTCACCATCGACAGCACGGGCGGCGCCGATCGCCCGCCCACCAAGAAGCAGAAGCTGCTGCTGCAGCAGAAGGACCCGCTCGTCAAGTCGCGCAAGTTTGATGCCTCCAAGGCCAGCAAGAGCATGCTCGCCACTGTGCAGAAGCTCAAGGCGCAGGTGCAGCCTGTCGCGCCGCGTGCGAAGAGCGCCGCTGACTCCAGTGCCGTCGCCAAGGTGTGGGGCAGTGACGGCGCTGTGGCGTCGCCGGCCGAGCACGCGCTCTTGGACGAGTACGTCGCGCCTGCGGTCGTGAAGAAGGTGAAGCGCCGAAAGCTCGTGGCGCCAACCGCGCACAACATCCCGAAGGTGCAGGTCGCGGCGCCGGGGCAGTCGTACCACCCGGAGTTCGCGGCGCACCAGGACGTGATGGCGGAAGCCGTCGCGAAGGAGCTGGAGCGCCGCGAGACGCTGGCGGAGATGTCCCAGCCTGTCGGCGCGGGCATGTCGGAGGAGGTGCTGCAGCACATCGACACGCGCGGCTCGGACGACGAGTCCGAGGGCGAGGCGGACGCGGACGCGGCGCCCGCGCGCAAGACGAAGGCGCCGCAGCTCGTGACGCGGAGCCAGCGCAACAAGCGCTCGCGCCACAAGCAGATGGAGCTCGAGCACCTGCAGCGGAGACAGGAGAAGTCGATCATCAAGCAGATCAACACGTACGTCCCCTATGTGCGCTTTGTGTTGCACGCGCAGGCGCCACCCTCTTGCTCACTTGCTTCCCTGTCGGTTGATCGCGTGCAGCGCGAACCACATTCTCCAGGACATCATCCGCGAGGAGAAGACCGCGGAGCAGCGGCAGGAGCTGAAGAAGGTGCTTGAGGAGCACAAGCTCGAGGCCGAGCCGGAGCTCGTGCGCGTCGGCGGGAAGCTCACGTACGTCACTCACGAGGGGTGTGTGCACTGGAGCTGACGTGCTCACGGGGTCATGCAGGCTGCTGACTCTGGTTGCTGCTGTGGTGTGGTGTGGGGGTTCACAGGAAGATCTCGCGCGAGACGCCGGTATCGTTCTCGGAGGATCTTACGGGCAACATGCGGACGCTCAAGCCCAAGGGCAGTCTGCTGCTCGAGCGCTTCGACAGCATGCACAAGCGGAATCTGATCCAGGTGAACGGCCCGAAGAGCACGCGCAAGCGCAAGGTGCGGATCATCGAGGCAAAGAAGTAGGCCGCTCTTCCTCTCCCTGGGCTGCTCAGCCGCGCCGTCGGGACGAGATAGGCGACGGACAACCACTGCATAGACTACGAACGATGTTGGTCACGAAGTCGTCTTCTGGCTTGGTCGGTCTCCTGGTCCTGAGTAGCTATTCTTGAGCTTCATGCAGTCCTGAGCTCCGTCTGTGCTCGGGCGGTGTGAGTGGAGCATTCCCAGCGCACGACAGACGTCATGGGGTCGCTCATGCGTCCGAATGTGGGTCCTCCTGGCGTGTTGTGTGTGCAGAAGCTGCCGAGTGGATCGCTCATGTCTGCGCTCGTTCACACCCGCACGCCCTTCCTTGCTACCGTCACCATCGGGCGGAGCAGAACTTTCGTCACGGCCAGCGCGGCTCGCGCGTCGTGGAGATCCGCATGGAGGAGTACGAGCGCAGCAAGCGGTCGATCCTCAAGAAGATCCGCTTCCGCCTCATCGTGCTCGGTGTGCTCATGGCGCTGTTCGCGATCGTGGCGTTCACACTCGGCATCGTACGGTCGTGCTCTGGGTGCTTGGGACGCTGTTCACCTTGCCGTTCGAATCGCAGCGCCGTGACGCTGTCGCTGTGCTGTTGTCGCTGGCGCTGCACAGGTAGTGCGCTCGTACCACATGAAGATCGTCAAGTTCCAGCGCCAGTCGTTGGGAGTGCGGCTGCGAGATCTCTACTTCGTCTACGGCGCCGGCGCGATCCTCTTTGGCTTTCACGGCTTCTACGTGGACGACAACTGGGCCCGCCTGCAGCAGGACGGCAGCCACCTCGTCATGCACGTGCGGCTTTACTCGCTGCTCGGGCTCGGCGCTTGGCTTCTCGGTACGAGTGACTGCGAAGAGAGCAATGCCGCCTCCTTGGCTGGTGACGTCGCTCTGTCGGTGGCGCTCCTGATCCCGTGTCCTGCTTTCAATTGCCTGTGTGTCGATAGCGCTCTGGCTCGGAGCCGCGACACTCTCGTCCTTCGGGCTTGTCGAGGTCGCGTACATCGCGCAGTCGAGTCCGAACCTCATCTATCTCTCGACGCTCGTGACGGCTTGCGTGCGTCGAGCCGTGCTCGGAAGGTCTGATCCACGCATCCGGACTCACGTGTCCCCTCCGTTCGTGTGTCGATCCCCCTCACGCGCTTTCGCAGCTCCACCTGCTCGTCGCGCCGTGGCTCTTGCGCACAATCCATCACAAGGGCTCGCAGGCGGATGAGTACTTTGGGTGCGCCACGCCGCGTCTATCGGCGGTGCTCGCCAGCTCGGAGTGACGTTCCTGACCGACACCGAGTGTGGCTATGTGTGTGCGCGCATTGGCGACTCCGTTTTAGCGCCGAGTTCATGGCCGATCTACAGCGGCCGTCGCAGCGCGTTGCAGCGGCTGCAACGCGCGGCGACAGCGAGTCAGACGACGAGGATGGGCGCCGAGAGGACTCAGTTGACTCAGGCGACGACGACGGCGCCGGCGGAGATCGCGGGCAGAGATCTCGCCGCGCGAACCGACAGCGCCGGCGCGGCAGTGGCACGAGGAAAGACCGCGCAGGTAGACAGAAGAACCGCAAGGCGTTCTACAACGCCGACGGCACCGCGACCGTGGCTCTGTCGGTGCCGGTGTCGGCGGCGTCATCTCCACGCAGCAAGAGCGTTGCGCTGGCGGCTGCTCCGACTACACAAGCGAGCGCAGAGCTGGACGGTCTCGAGGTTACCGTCCAGGAAGGGTTGGCGACGTCGAGCCAGGTGACCGACCCGGGGCTGATCCCGTTCGCGTCGCCCGTGTTCGTAATCGACCGCGAGGCGCGTCTGCAGTCGAGCGACTTCTGGCGGCTCTGGAAGCAGCTGGAGACCACGTGCGTGCACGCGTGTCTGTTGTTGCTCGAACGTGCCTGCCTGATAGGCAGCCTGTCGGGTCGCATCTTGCACTGCAGTCTGAGAATCGCGAGGGTGGGCGACCTCCCGTACTGGTACAGTATGTCACTCTGCTGACGTCCGCGTCTCCCTCGTCGTTGCCTTGTGTGTCTGTCCGAGCAGAGGGTCCTTCTCGTGCAACTTTGCGAACGAGCCGACTAAGCGCGGCGTCGCCGAGCACCTGCGCGCGTTCGGCTTCCACGTCGTGGCGTGCGACGCGCGCGACGGCGTGCTGCAGGCGTACTTTTACGCGCAGCAGCTCGGTGCCGCGGACGTCGTGTTCCTGTGCGAGTTCGTGCTGATCTCGGCGCGGCGCTTCTTCCAAGCCACCTTCAAGTGTCAGGTATGTTCAGAGTTTACTAAATTGCATGCTGATGCATGCGTGTGTGCTTTGCTGCTGTCGACGAGAGCGAGGGAGCGGAGCGAGAGAAAGAGAGACGCAAGTGTCCTCTGCTCCGTCTCTGCTTTTGCACGGCAAAGCGCCGGCAGCCACCCGTCTGTTCGACTGTCGGGCCGTCTGCATGCGCCACCCACCAGTTCGCTCGCTCGCTCGTTAGCGCGGTTGTCTCATGCCGAAGTCGGTGCCTCGAATGAATCTCTTGTGTACATGCATGCAGGAGCGCGCCGCCGCCGCCGACTTTGTCGCGCGCTTCAACCTCCAGGAGCTGGTCCGCGTGGAAGAGCGCGAGTAGTGAGCCGAGCTCGAGCTCGGAGGGCTCAAAGCTCGTTGGACTATAGAGGGGAATGACAGGATGAATGAAAGCGAGCGAGCGTCCGGCAGCACGTTCGCACTGTGCATACAGTATTCGCGAGTCGCACAGGCTTGCTGGATCTGCCGATTCATCAACCGAGGCTCGCCACCATTTCGCAGTGCTTTGATTTGTGTTGTTTCGCGTCGATTGTGCAGAGCGGTTGTCTGTCTGTCTCTCACGGAAGGGCGCTTAAAGTTTACAACACACTCGTCCTGCGCAGTGAGAATGGAGGGAGCTCGTTGTGCGCTTCAACTCGAACTCGACACAAACGGCAAAGTCGAGCCAGTTTTTGACTCTGTCGAGGCTCGACGCCATGTCGGCGTCGTCCAGCGTTCTCAAGTCTACGAACTAAAAATGCGCTCAGGTGCGTCCTTCGCAGGCTGGCGCGCTATCGGCGGCCACGCGTCACGGGCGGGGCTCGCTCGCTCGCGAGCCATGTGACGAGTGTCGATCGACTCGCGCCGGCTCGTGCGCACCGCAGACGAGGATCAGATCGCAGAAACGAGGCGCAGTCCACCTCTTGTCTGTCGACGTACGGCGAGGTGTCGACGTGAGGCGTTGAGGACACGTCGGTTCGAAAATCTGCTCGCCGATGGTGGCCGAGAGCCGAGCGTTCGAGCACTTCGAGTGATGGCACGAGCCGTGATGGCGGTCGCTGGTGACCCTTGCAAACACTGGTGGCGGCGGCCGCATCAAGGGACCGGACTTTAGTGCGAGCCTGGCGGGTGCTGACTCGAAGGCGCCGTTCGAGTAGCGTCGTCGTTGGTCGGTCGATCGTTGTTTACCTCTGTCTTTCGAGAGTCGACGGCGAGCGGGCGAGCGCTTGCGCGATTTTGCGAGGTGCAGTGTTGTGTGCGCGTGTTGCACAGAATTCGAAAAGCGCGGGGGAATTAGATGACATTTTTTGGGAAATTATTGCGTCTGTGGAAAAGATAGCGTTCGTCTACAGATTCATGCTGAACATGTACGAGCAGGTATGTCATTTCGGGATTTAGCAAATGATTGATGAAAGGACCCTCTTTATCACCAGAACTCAAGTGGGACTACTTAGAATCAAAACTCGGGTATCAGCACTTGATCTTCCCCGCAAGAGAACGACTAAGAGTAAACGTCGCCCTTACAACGCAGGCATGTTTTGGTGTTGCTCGGTTCGTTGTCGATGTTTGGCGCTGGTGCATGCTTCTTGTGTTGTATTTGGACTGGTCCGGCTGCAGCGTCGACTTGCTGGTGTTGTGCTTTTGAGGTCCAATACTTCGCGCAAAAACTGAATTTTGTGTTCGATTTTTTGCGTTTGTTTCCCTCTGTTGGTTAGCATTATACTCGTTTACAACGGGCAGTAGATACAGTTTGCAAGTACTGCCCCTGTCTAATCCCGCGACGACGATCGTACCCAAAACGCGAGGCAAACTAGTCGCCCGAGCAGACGAAGAAACGCCACCTCGCGCGGCGACCTGCCCTGCCGCTTGCCCGGGCTCGTCCGAAAGACGCGAGCGAGCCGGGGCTCTTGGTGATCTACGCAGGCCGTCGCGCTCGTCTCTCGCGGCCGCCGTCGACGGCCACCAGCCACCGACGACGCCCAGGTCGAGTCGAATGATCGATCGGCACCTTCTCGTCCTTCCTCCATCTCTCTCTCACTTTCGCTTTTCCAACCGCACACACACACCGACGCGCTCTCTCGCTCGGTACCAGACCTCCCACCACCACCACCACCACACAAACCCCACAAACACAGGATGGTTGCCGTACACCCGGTCGACACGCAGCGCATGGCCGCGGACTTTGAGCTCGCGGAGCTGCAGCAGTACTACCACCTGCCGCTGCGCGAGGCCGCGCGGCGCCTCGGCAGCTGCGAGGCTGTGATCAAGCGCGTGTGCCGCCGCAAGCAGATCCAGCGCTGGCCGTACCGCCAGGTCTCGTCCAAGCTCATCAAGATCCAGCACCTGTGCAAGTACATGGCGCACGTCAAGGACGAGGAGCAGGTCGCGCGCATCCAGCTCAAGGTCAAGCAGCTCACGCACGAGTACCTCGAGATCGTGGGCGGGCAGGTGCCGTCCGAGCTCCAGCTCTCGGCCGCCGAGGCCGCCATGGTGCCGGCGCTGCCCAGCACGGCCGCCGCCTTCGTCGACCCGGCCGCGATCGCCTCCGCCGTCGACGCGCCGGACGAGTACGAGATCGACGACGAGATCGTCGTGGAGGACGAGCTCGACGATAGCGCGGCCGCCGCGGCCATGGAGGCGCCGTCGCCCGCCGCGGAGGAGCCGCTGTCCGCGTACTCGCTCCGCTTCATCCTCTCGGACTCGACGATCCTCGACACGCAGACGG
>SMMQ01002943.1:24064-46709 GCA_008271595.1 [Pythium] brassicae (nom. inval.) | reverse complement strand
TTGGGGGGCCGGGGGGGGGGGGGGTCGCGCTATATGAACTACAGGATACGAGGTGCTCCAGGCGGAAGACATCGGCAACGCCGTCTTGTACGCGGTCACGCAGCCGCCATACGTCGCCGTGAACGAAGTGCTCATCGAGCCGCGCGACGAGCCGATTTAGGAGATGTAGAGGCCCTGCACGAGCGCCTCGAGCTCGGCCTCGATGCTGCGCACCGCGTTCTCAAGAATGCTCAGATCAAAGCGCGTGGGCGCGAGCTGTCCCTCTGAGGCGCTTTCTTGTCCGAACGCGCACAGGCAGCCGATCGGCAGGCCGCGCACCGAGATGCACGCGCCGACAAAGAAGCGCATGCCCATCTGCTGCACCATCGGGATCCCCGCCGTGCGCGGGTCCACCAAGCAGTCGAGGATCACGAGCGGGTGGTGCGCCGGCTGCACGAGCACAAAGTCGCACGGCGTGTCGTGGCGCACGTACTGGTCGTACGAGAGCAGCCGCGGGAGGCCGAGCGAGTGCTCGATCGACACGTGGTGCTCCTCGACGCGCGCGATGAACGCGGCCGGCACGCCAAACGCGGACGCCGCCACCTCGCAGCACTTCTTCATCAGCAGCGGATCGATCAGCGTGCACGCCGGCGAGCACACGAGGCTCATGAGCCGCAGCCGCTGCGTCTCCCGCGCTGGGTCGAGCTTCGGCAAAAAGTACCCTTCGTCGACGTAGTAGCGGTCGAGCAGCCCACAGTTCGAGCTCGCGATCGACGTGCGCCGCACGCTCGAGGCCTCGCTATCCCGCGCGGCGAGCGCGTGCTCTTCGTAGCTCCCGACGTCCGCGACGACCGGCTGGAGCGCGCGCGCGTTCGGGGGCGCGCGTGCCGCCGGGTGGAGAAACGAGAGCGAGAAGCGCGCGAGGTCGTGCGGCCTAGGCACGAGTTGTTCTCTGCTGCCGCCAGTATCGATGTCCCCAGGGCCGCCACTGTTGGCTTTCCGCACGACGGCTCGCTTCGCGTCCGAGCGCTGCGCAGTTGTCATCGAGCGCACCGTGAGGTCGCTCCGCAGCATCGTCCTGATCGAGATCACTTTCTGGCTCGAGTAGATGCCCAGGGCCGAGTCCGGACCGCGACCGAGGTATCCATCGTAGTCCGCGTCGTCGTAGTCGCCGTCCATGTCGTCGTCGTCGTCATCATCGTCATCGTCGTCGTCCGAGTCGTTCTTGTCGTCGTCCGAGTCGTCGTCGTCGTCGCGGTCGTGGTGGCGCCGCGTCGGGCGCAGGAAGTGCGGGGGCTGGTACACGACGCCTGCACCCGGGAAGAGCTTCGCCGTCGGCATCTCCTCGTCCGTCATGTGCGGGCCAGGGAACGTGTCCGTCGTCGAGGCGAACGAGTCGGCCTTCGCGCGGCCCTTGTTGCTGCAAAGGTGGCACACGCGCACCTTCTCGAGGTCCTTGCGCTTCACGACGTTTGTGCGCCGGAGCGACGAGCACGAGCCGCAGACCACCTCGCCGCACAGGCGGCAGTGGTGGCGCCGCCGGAAGAGCGCGTTAAAGTACTTCCAGCAGATCACGCACGCCGCGCGGTCCTCGTTCTTGACCCACTGGTGCTGCGACACGAACTCCTGGTCGCTGATGCGCGACGCAACCACTGCGCTCTCGAGCCGCGCGATCGAGCAGAACACGAGCCGCCGCGCCACCGCGCGCGTAGACCAGCGCGACGCCGCCTGCGGCGCGTTCGGGTCGTGGAACGCGCTCGTGACGCACGACACGCGCAGCCGGTCGCTCGCGAGCTCCTCGATGAGCAGCGTGTACTGCAGGCTCACGGCGTCCCGCGCGTCGTCCTCGAACGAGAACGTGTCGGCGTCCGGGAACGGCAGCCACGCGAGCGCCATCGTGCGCTTCATCACGGCCTCGCTGCGGCGGCCCGCCCCCCCACCCCCCCCACCAGTAGCAGCGGCGATGCCGCTCGGGCGCGTCTCCGGCAGGAGCACTTTGAGCATCTGGAAGAACGTGAACGACTTCTCGCGCACGAGCGCGGCCTTGCGGCGGTTCTGGAGCGCGAACCAGACCGCGGCGTGCTGCGTATTGAGCGACCAGTCGCTGAGCTGGTCAGTACGGGGGCGCATCGAGATGAGCCCTGCGTCCTTGCAGTCCCGCCCGAGCACGAGCGCCAGGAGGAGGCGGAACTTGCTCGTCGAGTCGAAGCTCAGCAGCTCCAAGACCTCATCAAAGCCACACTTGGCCTCGCTCACGCCGAGCAGCACAGCCGGCGCCGCGGATGTCGCCGGCTTCTTGGCGAACATTGTGAGGTGCTTGTCGCGGCGCACGCACGCCCACTGCTCCTTCGTGCGCGCGGGCGCGAGGCAGAGCGCGAGCGCCGCGTCCACCTGGTGCACCGCGCGGTGGTGCATCCGCATGGTCTGCTCCCGGTCGCGCGACAGGTGCATGCGAGACATCTTCATTTCGGGACTGCGCTCGCAAGCGACGAGCGAGCGCGCCACGCGTGAGTTTGAGCGGTTGCTAAAGTGGGGGCGGCCGCGGCTGCTTGAGGCGGCGCACGAGTCAACGCGCAGCGGGGCGGACTGGCTGGCTCGGCTCGCGAAAGGAAGCGACGCGCTCTTTGGCGCGCGCTCTCTTTCCTCGTCGCTGCTCGTGCGGTTGCGCACCACTGACTCAGACGCACGTCGAGCAGAGCGCTTTTCGGCGGCAGCAGCTGGAGACGCGCGTTCGGAGTCGTCAATGCGCGTTGGTGGTGACCTCATGGGCGAGAAACAGCGCGTGGCACGAGCTCGGAGGGAGAGAGCGCGAGCAGGTTTGTGGGTTGCCGCCATTCATCATTGACCAGATGGGTTGCGCTTTTGCGGATTTCTCGCGAAAATAACTTACGTCGAGGACGTGGGGAGGCGCGACGCGCCAAGCGAATGCGACTACAGTACTGCACGGTCGACCAAGCCGGATCTGCGCATGAGGAAAGCTGTCGACTCGCGGCGGCGACGGCGGATTGAGCCGTGGCGGCATGCGGCAATGTGCATTGAGGCTTCTCTTGAACACGGAAGGCTTCTTGCCTTCACGTCGGACAAGAAATTCAAGGGATCAGACAATCTGAGACTGAGATTGTAGCAGAAAAGACAGCTGTAACGTTCGAATTCGAATGTCGATTCGGAAGATTCAAACTCTGGAATCAAATTATGCTTTTTGATAGGAAATCCTCCCACGACTTGATGCGTGGGCGTGGACCATTTCAAGCAGCTCATGAACCACACTTACAACAACGACACCAACCGACCTATGCCAAGCAGAGAACTGCCACACGGTTTTCTGTTGGCCCTGCGTTCATGCAGACAGCAAACTTCGCCGTCCAGAGCATTGCGCATTGCAGAACCAGCAACGCAGGGCGCGTCATGGTCCATCCTTGTGAAGCATTTTGATTGGGGGAAAAGATAGATTTGACTTACAATAGAATTGATTTTCACTTATCAGTCGGAAATCAACGATCATATTCGGAGAGTGTCCACATTTGCGCGGGATGATTATAGCGAGTTCGACTCTCCAGTTCTTTTCGTGAAACCACCAATTGTCCTTCACCCATCATGCGCAAGCCACCTTCGCGTCACCTTCGCGTCACCTTCACGCCACCTTCCTGTTTTGCACCACAGTCGACACCAAAATGCGTTGTGGTGGCTCTCCAGGCACTCAGTGCTAGTGTGGACAGTCCGGAGGCAATGCCAATTGCAACGCGCACGCCGCGGTGGAGGCGGCAGCGATACTTGACAGCTCTCGAGGCCTCGTTCCGATGCGACGACTTGGGAGCGTCTTGGAGCGAGCATCGGGCGAAGAGAGCCGCTTCAAGCGGGGCTTGATTCGACGTGTGGTGGTGTGCAAGAGAGCGGTGCGCAGCGGGAACGGCTTAAAGACCAAAGAGCCGCCTTCCCTTGCCTGCTCTTAGCGCTCGAGTCGAGTCGGATGCTTTGGTGTCGCAGGCAACACCAGATTGTTACACGCCAAGCAAGCTTGCTTCTGTCTTTCAGCCAGCCGCGATGATGTGAAAGACTCATGGTGCTCGCGAGCAAGGTATCGAAGTGGCTGCTGCGCCACAATCCGTATTTCAGCATCAACAATGCCGCTATCCATCAAGGGCGAGCTCTGCGCCGCTGCCGCCACCGCCGCCGTGTTCGCGCGAGAAGCGAGCCGCCATCCATCCGAAGCGCATGACATCGAGCTTTTGCTCTTGATGCGCATGCTGGTGGTGCTCACTGCGTACTGTACAAACCATATCTTTTGAGATCTTGTACGCACCGCTCAAAAGTCCAAACACGATCTTTTTGTGCGAGTCTGGCATATTGCAAGTTAACGACTGTTGTAGGACAAAAGCAACCGCGCCTCCCGCTTGCTTGAACGCGTCACCGACACCTTCAACGCCACCGGTGGTGTTTCAATGCCAGCTCTTCGAGAGAGCTCTCGCACTCGTTGTCTCTGCAAGCTGGAGCGTTAACGCTCGACGTAAACGCACCAGCGCGGCGTGTCCAGAGACAGACGAGTCGCGCGCTCATTCGCCAAAAAGGCCCACGAATGGCAAATACGGCGCGCGATGATTCGCTACAAATTGCGACGCGCGGTCGCTTGGTCGCGCAAGATATTTTGATCTCACCCGACAAAGCGCGCAACCTCGAGATTTGTATGCCAAGATCTCTGATGCTGGTTTTTGTATTGCGTCAAAAAGCGGCATTGCGTTCGACCTTCTTTACCTTTGGTCTGTTGTTTGTGCCGTGAAGATGGTGGTGGTCGGGCTGCGCAGCCGACCTGCCTGCCCTGAGTTTTTGCCGCGCCATTGCGGTTTCTTCTCTCCAAGCGAGCCACACATCGCAGCACAGGCAGCAGCAGCTCCTTGCTCTCGTCGCGCGCCTCCGGCCACTTGCGTAAGTATCGTGAGTGAGCGCGGGCGGACGCACGCGAGAGCCTCGACACACCTACCTATCACTCCACATATCGGATCTCGACCACCCTGCGGCCGCCACGTCGGACGTTGCCAGGACCACCACCACCACCACCACAGCGCTTGGATCGTCACCGTTGCCACCAACGACGACGATAACAGACGCTGATTCGGTGGTTCAGCAACAGCAGCAGCAGCAGCATCTCCGTTCGCAATCGTTTGTCATGAACTCGCCGATGAGTCCACTCGAGGAGACCAAGGTGCCCAGGTGCCTCTCGCCGCAGGACAAACTCAAGAGCGGCAGCAGCGCGCTCCTGGCAGCGCAGCGCAGCAGCAGCAAGAAGGCGGACACCAAGAAGGACGCGGCCGACGCCGACAGTGGGTGGATCAGCGACGACAACCTGCGCGCGATGGACCTCGACGAGCGCCTGAACCAGGACATCGACTGGGTAGTCGTGCGCGACGACAGCCTCGACCTGTCGCTCGCGATGGACTTTGAGCAGGACAGCGGCGACCAGGACGTCGTGAGCGACTTTGGCTTCGGCCCGGCGGCGTACCTGTCGCCGCTGCGCGGGCGGCTGGTGACGTTCGAGGACGCTTTCGAGGTGGCGCCGAGCTTCGGTTAGTTGGCGCCGCGTTGCTATTGTTGCTCATGGGGTCCGTGTCCTCGACGTCGTCGTGCGAAAGCGAAGGAGAGTCTCACGATGTCGTGCGTGGTGATACTCTCTCTCTCTCTCTCTCTCTCCTCGACGCGGCACCAGAGTGCGTGGGCTTGGACCTCGCCGAGAGCAACGCGGCGGACGCAGAGTCGCTCCTCATGAGCTTCGACACGATGAACTTCACGATCCCCTCCCCGACGAGCAGCTCGAGCAAGAAGCGGCGAGCCAGTTTGTTCGGGAACAAGCCGGAGCCGAGCAAGGTTGCGCGGAGCGCCACGGCGGCGTCCGCGGGGTCTATGAGTCCATCGCTGAAGCTCAAGGTGAGCGCGCGGCCGCTGTCGCCGGAGGAGCTGCTGGTGGACGCCGCGTCCAAGCCGTCGCTGTCCAGCGCGGCGGTGGACCCGCTCCTCGGCGTCCTGAGCATCACGGTCCCAACGGGCGAGCACGCCGCGGGTGGCGAGCCCGGGAGGAAGATTGGCTCGTACAGCCCCGCGGCGCGCAAGCTGCGGATCCAGAAGTTCCACGAGAAGCGAAAGAACCGGACGTGGAAGAAGAGCATCAAGTACGACTGCAGGAAGAAGCTCGCGGACGACCGCCCACGCATCAAGGGCCGCTTCGTGCGCGTGCTCGAGAACATGTGCGACGGGAAAGACGACGAGCCGCTGACACCGAGTGGGCAGCTGTCGCCGGTGTCGTTCTCGTCGTTCACGCCGCCGGTGACCCCGATGTCGACGCCAGGGTCGCTGTCGCCACAGTCGTTGTCGCCAATGACGCCAGCGGCGTTCGCGGCAGCAGTCGGCATGGTGGCAGCGCCATCACCGGCGTCGTTCTCGCCGCCGCCTGGAGCACCAGCAGCATCTGGGGACGTCGCGGCTGCGGAGCTGTCGTTGGTGTCGCTGCCGCCATCTGCTGATGCGCTGACAGCTCCTTTGGCGGCGGCGACCGCGTCGCTGATCGCGAGCACGTCGTAATTGCTGCACGCGTGTGGGCGTGTGTTCAAGCGAGCGGCAGGCGAGCACGAGCAAGTGGGCGAGAGGTCTTTTTCGTCGAGGAGAAAGCGAGCGAGCGAGCGAGTGTACTGCTGCTGCCTTGGCGGCTGGCAGGGTGGAAGTACGATATGATAGGTAGTGTAGAGCGAGCTTTTAGCTACTAGGGTGTCTTTGTAGTGTTGTGAGTGTGTGGTTGTCCAGCCCAGAAAAGCGGAGTGGAAGAGTGATAGACGAGCGAGCAAGCGCGTACAAGCAGCGAGAGCGAGAGTGACGGCGAGAGCCACGGTGTTGAGCAAGCAACAATACAAAAGCATGTAGCAAAGGCTGCAAACGAGACTCTGGTGTGGTTGGTTCACTGTGCGTTCCACCTCGCGGGTGCCGAAGGTGTCGCCAATGCGAACACGCCATCTGCGCCAGCACACCGGCATCGTCGTCGGCATCTTCACAAGCGGCTTCGTTGGCACATGTTCAACTTTGCGACAAAAACCTGCGGTCACCTGCGTTCTGAATCTTTTTGAAGCCGAAGTCGACAAAAACGATTGGCTCCTGCACAGAGGGCCTCGAGGTATCGCGAAGGTTGCGCGAAGGTAACCACTCGCCGAATTCGCACCACATCCACAGGAGTGATGGTCCAAAGTTCAACTTGCATGCGTGAACGAGCGCAAAGAGCAACCGAAGCGTCCGAAACCCGCAGGCGAGCGAGCGAGCCACACGCACAAGAGAACACAACGAGATGGACCCTAAGGTGCGCGACTTGTACAAGCGCTTTCTGCACGTCGGCGGCGACTACCCGCTCGGGCTCGCGTACGTGCGCGAGAAAGCAAAGGAGGCGTTTTTCGCGAACCGCCACCTGACAGACCCGGTCGAGATCAAGCGCGCGATCCACCGTGGGCGCTGGATGGTGCAAGAGATGATCGGCGTGATCCAGTTGAAGAAATACCGCACGCTCAACAGTCGCTATACGTCCGAGGAACTGCGCGACGCCCTGCGCAACCTCGAGCACGACCGCAGTCTGCAAGCGGACGCGGATGCGGCACGCGGAGCCGATGAGCCGACGCCGACGCCTGCGCGCGAGTGAGCGAGAGGGCTGGAAACGCGCTTCGCGCGCACAAGACGCACAGGAATGAGAGAAGCGCGGACGCGCGGCGCCATTCGTCGGGCAAGGCCTGCACAGGATGGAACCGCGTCCGCGTGCGAATGCAGATCAAGCGAGAGTGGCGAGTCGGTCGCGCGGCGAAGTCTACAACAGCACGTGCGCCGCCATGGCGTCTCCAGACCATGACGCGCGAATGCACGCACGAGGACTTCGAGCTGCGTGACAACACCCCAAGTTTGTAATTTCGACTCCCACATACAAACACGAAGAGAAGACTGGTAAACAGGGTTCTCGCGCTAGCGATAAATCCAAGGAAAAAGAACTGCTGCCAAGTTCGAGCGCACATCTGCCGCCTCTGCCTGCTACGTACTCCCCACCAGCCAGCCTTCTCCTCCCACGCACGCGCAAGCCTCGGTTCTTCGTGCGCGCCGCCTTCAGCCCCGCGCTCTCCACGCCGCACCCACACAACTGCAACCGCCCTTGTGCGCTTCAAGCCCGACTTCACAGCGCGCCTGACGCTCCGATGGACGGCACGCTCTGCCGTTTCTTCGCGTCGCCGCAGGGCTGCTTCCGCGGCTCCTCGTGCTCGTTCCGCCACGAGGGTGGCGCCGCGAAGCCGCTGCGCGAAGACCCCGCACCGACGGACCCGGCGGCGGCAGCGCTCGCCTCCGCCGTCGACAACATCGTGATCAGCGCCTCGAACCCGTACGCGAACGTCACCGCGGCTGCGAGCAACGCGCGTCCCTGTCGCTTCTTCTCCTCGCCGCTTGGCTGTCGCAACGGACCGCAGTGCCAGTTCGCGCACGTCGCGCCCATGGGCGTGATGCAGCAGTTCGCGATGGACGAGCACGCGATCGAATACGCGAACGAGTACGCGATGTACTACCAGCAGCCCGGCGCCGGCTTGGCGCCGCTGCCGCCCGTGATGCCGCCGATGATGCTGTCCGACCCGCCGCCGCCGCCGCTCCCGACGGGCATGCACCTGCAGATCCCGTCGCTGCCGGGGGCGACGAACGGCGGCAGCTCGCCGTCGGCTGTGAGCGACGGCTTCTCGTCGGCGTTGCAGCCGACCGGCGCGCCGCGCCGCACGCTCAAGATCCAGGCGAACCCGTCCAAGAGTGGCAACTATGAAGTGATCAGCGAGGTGCTCCCCGTGCTCACGCGCGAGATCACAGGGCCGGTACGTAGCGTCTGCACTGCTGCTGCTTCTTCCCCTGCCAGGAGGGGCGACGAAGAGGAGTCCCAAGTCGCATGCTCACTGTCGATTGTGTGTGTGTCGCCTGTGCATCTATGTTGGTGGTGGTGCTGGCTGATGGCGACCACCAGTTCTTCGCGATCGACGTGGAATGCGTGGCCACCGGGCGAGGCAACGAGTGCGACTGCGTGACTGCGCTTGACGGGGGTGGCTGGTGGCTCGCTGCTCACTCTCGCGGTTCGTCGTACGCAGTGACCGCGACGTGGCCCGCATCGCGGTCGTGGACGAAGCCGAGAACGTCGTGTTCGACCAGTACGTCAAGCCGGACAAGGCGATCGTGAGCTACCTCACCCAGCTCACAGGGATCACCGAGAGGTGCGCATCCCGTCCACCTACTGTCGAGCGTGTCGGGAAGCGCCACTGACTCACTCGGGTGCCTCGGGTGACCTGGCGTGACTTGCGTCGAACGCACACTGGGGCCTGCCGCAGCGACCTTGTCGGCGCGCCAAGCCTGAACGAAGCGCTCGTGGAGCTGAAGCGGCTCCTGCCGGCCGACAGCGTGATTGTCGGGCAGTCGATCAAGAAGGACCTCGAGTGGCTCCTGCTCGAGAAGGACGTGGACTACAAGCAGATGTTCGACGTCGCCGACCTCTTCCGCATCCCGATGCAGTCCATGAACGGCACGATCCGCTACCGTAACTTCTCGCTGCGGCACGTGGCGAAGCACCTGCTCGGCCACAACATCCAGGTGCGTCGCCACTCTCGGTGCGCGTACTGTCAACTACTGTAATACTGGGCTGTGGCTCTTCTCCTCCGCTGCCGCTGCTGACGGACAGCTGCTATCCGAGTGCAGGAGGCCGACCACGACCCCGTCATTGACGCCCAGTACGCGATGAAGGTCTTCAAGCAGTTCCGCTACCTTCACGAGTCCCCGGGCCACCGCGACGCCGTGTACCAGACGCTGCTCAAGACGCCGCGCACACCGTCGTTCGCCGAGCGGTACCCGGTGATCGACGGCGTCGTCATGCGCGTGCCGCGGAAGCCTTCAAATCTTCCGATCGCGCGCCCGCACTCGGCGTCGCTGCCGCCGCAGGACCGTCTGTGAGAGCCGTGATCCCCGCCGCTCGTTGCTCGTCGCTCGCTGCTCGGGTTCGCCATAGATGTTCTGCTTGTCCATGTGTGTTGTGTGTGCCGAGATGAGGGTTGTCTAAGTCTGAGTCTGAGTCTGATACGCAGCTTTCGGCTCAGATCTCACTGTCCTCCGAAGCGTCGCGCTTTGCGTTTGCGCGGGCGTCGTCGTCGCTCCCGTCGCTCACGTCACTGACGATGAGATTCGCGAGCGCGGCGTCCCGCTCCTCTTCGTCCTCCTCGTCCTCCTCGTCCTCCTCGTCCTCCTCGTCCTCCTCGTCGTCCTTGTCATCAGCTGCGTCTCGGCCCGACGCGCCGTGTCGCACGAGGTCCTCGTAGCCCTCGAACGAGACATCGCTGATCTCGCTGTTGTCACTCGCTCTCTCACCCTCCTCGCCGCCGCCGTCGTCCCCTTCAACGCCAGTGCCCACAGCAGCGCCACTTTGCGCCTCGGCAGCCCCGCTCGCCGCCGCGCCACCGTCCCCCAGCATCTTGCGCCGGACCGTCCGCTTGTACCTCTCAAACTCGCTGCCATTGCGTCCGTCCCATGGCCGCCGCCAGCCGAACTCGATCGCTCGCTGGCGCTGCTGCTGGACCAAGTGGCTCTGCACCTGCGCGCCGACCCGCTCGAGCAGCTTTGTCACGACCGCGTCAAGGAACGCGGCGTACCCAGTGCCCAGACGCGCCTTCCCGCGCTCGTACTCGGCCGCCCACGACTTGACGCGCTCCTCCAGCGCGCTCACCTCCTCGACTGCGGCTTCGCGCGCCTTCGCATCGGCCACGCTCCGCTGGGCCGCAGCGTCGGCCGCGGCCGCCGGGTTCCGACGCTTTTGCAGCTTCGCTTCGGCATGTTGCGCTTTGTTAAGCGCCGCGGCGCGCGCTTTGTGCCGCTTGCGCGCCTTGTCGAGCTTATGCTTGAGGCCCTTGAGCTCGCGCCGCAGCGCGTCTTTGATCTGCTTCACCTCCTTCTGGAAGCGCTTGTCGCCCTCCGCGGTCCGCAGGAACGTCTCGATCTGCGGCCGCAGCGCGCGGAGCGCGTCGGCGATCGTGGCTTCGTCGCGCAGGCGCCGCGCCGCCTCCTCCTCTGTGTACACCAACTGCACGAACGCCCAGCCCGGGCGGTAGCACGGCGCGTGCATCTTGTTGGCGCGCAGCAGCTCCTCGCAGCCGCACTTGAACGGCACGCTGTCGTGCACGATACCGACCGGGCCGTAGGGCCCAACGTAGTGCTCGACCGCGTCGCGCACTTCTTCGCGCGTGCGCGAGAACGCCTCGGCCTCAAAGCCGTGGCGCACGCGCGTCCGGACGACGCTGAGGATGCTCGGCAGCGCCGGCGCGTGGTCCTCGTAGATGATCGCCGGGTCCAGCAGGTACACGGCGACGTCCTCGCCGCGCCGCCCCCACGGCCGCTCGCAGTCGTACCGGAAGTCCACCTTGTCGGCCCACCGCTTGGCCCGGATAAGCCGGCAGAGCCCGAGCAGGTCGGCGAGCACCTGCGCGCGGTGGCGCTGCGCGAGCGCGAACTGCGTCTTGAGCAGGAGGTCGTTCACGAGGTCCGCGCCGCGCGCGTCCAAGAGGTAGAACGCGCCGTTCACGTACTTGTCGACCGCCGCGTCGAAGGCCGCGAGGTGCGTGTGCGTGAGGAACCGGAGACTCGCGGGCGGCTCAGACGTGTCCGCGCTCGCGCTGCTGGCGCGAGACTTGGCCGTGGTCGCGTCTGGGTCAGGCGGAGGCGACCACGCGATGAGCCGGCGCACCTTGAGCTCGCAGAAGCTGCTCGGGTCGATTGGGAAGCGGTTTATCGCGAGCAGCTCGGTCACCTCGCGGATGCGCTGCTGCCGCTTGAGCAGGTACGCGCGGATGAAGCGGATACCGAGGGCCATGACCTCGGGCGGCGGCGACTTGAACGGGTTCCCGTCCGACTGCACGTCCTCGAGGCTCGCGAGCTCGCCAAACTCGACTGGCAGGCGGTAGAGCTTGTTGCTCTGCATCCGCAGGCTCGTGAGCGTAGGCTTGAGCTCGAGCACTGCAGGTGGGAAGTCAACGAACCGGTTGCCCGCGATCCAGAGCTCCTCGAGCTGCGTCTTGCCGACCGACTCGGTCAGCGTCTCGAGCTGGTTCACGTTCACGCGGAGGCTGCGGAGGCAGCGCAACCGCGAGAAGTCCAGTGAGTCGAGCGTCGCGAGCCGGTTGTACGACAGGTCGAGCTTTTCGAGGCCCAGCAGCGAGCCGAGCCCGCTCGGCGGCTGCTCGAACAGGTTGTGCGCCAGGTGCACTTCCCGGAGCTCGGCATGCAGGCTGGCGATGCTCTCGGGGACGCTGCGCAGCTGGTTGTTCGCGGCTTTCAGCACGCGGAGCTTCGCCAAGTTCGCGATCGACGTCGGCAGCGCCTCGAGTAGATTGTATTCGAGGTCGAGCTCGACGAGCTCCGACGGCGGATGGCTGCCGTCGGAGCCGGCGAATACGTCGTCTGCGAGCTCGCGGATGCGGTTCTTCCGCAGCTGAAGCACGCGGAGAGCGCGCAAAGTGGCGAAGCTCGACGGGATCGCGTCGAGGTTGTGGCCGGACAAGCGCAGCTCGCGCAGGCTCGAGAGCGCCGAGAAGAATGAGCGCGGGAACTCGGCGAGCGTGAGGTTCTTCCAGTGGAAGTCGAGCACGCCCGTCGTCGCGGCGGCGACCGCGATCGCGCGCGCAAACTCTCTGTGCAGGTGGATGTCTGTCGACCAGCACTCGTCGCCGACGCCGACGATGCGGGACGCGGGCACTGGCGGCGGCGCGCCACGCAGCTCGCACTGGAGCTGGTGCGCGAGCTGCCACATGACCTGCTCGATGTCGCCGCTCGCGAGCGTCTCCGGCCGAAAGCCGCCGCCCGGGGCGCTCGCGAGCCGAGGGTTGTTCTGCAGCTTGAGGCTCGCGAGCTTCTTGAGCTCGAGGAAGGACCTCGGGAGGGTCTCGAGCGCGTTCGCGCTCACGTCGAGCACCTCGAGGCGGCTCAAGGCGCCAAAGCGCTCGTGGAGGTGCTGGAACCGGTTCAGCTTGAGATCTAAGCTAGAGGAAGCGGGAGCAGCACCAGGTTCGGTGAGTCGAGGGTTCGCGACACCGTCGCAGCTGATGGCCTCACACACGTACTCGGTGAGGTTTGCCAGCGTCGCGAACGAGTCCGGCAGCCACGAGAGCGCGTTCATGCCGAGCTTGACGACGCGCAGCGCCTGCATGTCCTGGAGCGTGTCTGGGAGCGCCAGGAGCTTGTTGTGCTCGGCTTCCAGGCGCTGCAGCCGCACGAGCTTGCCCTACGGGTCGTGCACAAGCAAGCACACGTGGCTCAGATCAGCGCATGCAAACAGACCCTCCGTTCCAGTGCGACTTCAGCTCCGTACAATCGACGGCGGCAGCTCCAGCAGCTGGTTGTCCGAGAGGCAGAGCGTCACCAGGTTGCTCAAGTCGCCTAGCCGATCGAGCTCCGGCGGGATCGTGTTCACAGTGCTCGCGTCGGCGTCGAGGTGGTTCACGAACGCGATGTCGGTGGACGTGCCTTCGCCCACTCGGATCTCCCAACCGCCAGGGAACGACGCCTCGAGGACCGCAAGGTCGCTGGTCTTTGCTGCCTGCAGCTTCCCAAGCGAGTGGTGCGCTCCCATCGCGGCGGGCGACGCGCCAGAGCTCAGCTGGAGCTTGGGGATGTGGACCCGAAAGCACGTGGGCTTGATGCGCGTCACGGTCTGCGTCGCGACGTGGAAGTACACGGTGTCTTGCGTCTCTGGGTCCACCTGCACGCGCCATCGCTTCTTCGCTTGCTCGGGATCGAGCACCTCGTCCTCGGCGGGATCGGTGCTGTTCGGTACCTTGGTGTCAACAACACTGGGGCCCTGGACGAGCTTGAGCGGCAGTGCCAGCGTGACGAGCCGGTTGCCACTGAGTGTGAGGTGCTTGAGCTTGGACAGGCTCGTGAGCCCGTTCGGCGGCACCTGGAAGTGGTTGTGCGAGAGGTCGAGCTCGAGCAGCTTCGTGAGCTCGTGCAGGTTCGAGATGTGCGCCAGTCGGTTGCGATTCGCGTGGAGCACCTCGAGCGACGGCGGCAGGTGCAGCGGAAGCGTCACGAGCTGGTTGCACTCGACGTTGAGGCGCTTGAGGTACCGGAGCGCCGCGACACTCGCAGGGAGCGCGTCGAGCGCGTTTTCCTTGTACACGAGCTCTTCGGCCTCCGGGAACGCGTCGCAGAACGCGGCCGGGACCTCCCGGAGCGCGTTCCGGCTCACGTTGACGCACCGGACGAGGCGCGCGAGCTGCATCAGCATCGTCGTGTACACGTGCTCGGGGATGCGGATGAGCTCGAGCGCCTTGAGGTCGAGCGTCTGCGAGCCGTAGGCGCGCCGTACCGCGTCCAGGATCCGGTCCGACGTCGACCGGCCGCTGCGCTCGTGCTGGTTTGACGCCGCGCTCCGGGGCTCGGCGGCGCGGCGCTGCCTGTCGATGATCACGTCGATGGTGTTGAGCGTTGGCTCGCCGCAGGTTCCGAGCCGCGCCTCGGCAAACTGCGCAGCGAACTTTGCGGCGTGCGCCTCGCGGTCGAAGCGCTCCTCGGCCGCGAGCTGCTGCAGCCGGTGGCGCTTCGTGAGGCTGTCGATCGTCGCGCGCGCGTCGTGGTAGCTGCCGGCGACTGCAAACTCGCGCGCAAAGTCGAGATGCGGCGGCTTGCGCTGGAAGTGCGCTGCCCGCTGCGGCGACCGCGACGACCCCGGGCCGTCGTTATACAACACACCGTCGACGCCCTCGGCGACAAGCGCTGCACGAAACACGCACGCGTCCGTGTCATTCGTACCATCGACGGCGCTGCCGCCCTTCCGCTGCGGCGCCCTTGTCGACGACAAGGTCGTATGACGAGAGGACGCGTCCATCGTAGCGCTGAGGCCTTGCTCGCCAACAGGTTCGTTCACACGGCTATCGGATTTGGCGCGTCGGAACTGTGTCGCGTCGCGTGAAACGATTGCTGCTCCGGCGGGCGCCTCCCAGCCAAGCTGCCACCAGGGCTCGTTCATCCACTCGTACTCGCCCACGCGCCACGATGGACAAGTACACCAAGCTGGCCAAGATCGGCAAGGGCTCGTTCGGGTGCGCGTACCTCGCGGTGCGCAAGAGCGACCCACTTGGCAAGAAGCTCGTGATCAAAGAGATCCGCATGGACCCGCGCGACCAGCAGAGTGCGCTGCGCGAAGCCAAGCTACTCGCGGCGCTCGACCACCCGAACATCATCGCGTGCAAGGAGAGCTTCCTGCTGCCCGCGTCGCCGCCTTCCAGCGCACTAGGCGGCGGCGCCGCTGCCGCGCGTCTGCCGCCACCACCGCAGGTGCTCTGCATCGTGACCGAGTACGCGGACGGCGGGGACCTGCGCAAGAGGCTCGAGCGCGGCCCGCGGATGCGTGAGGGCGAGATCCTGGACCTGTTCGTGCAGATCTGCCTGGCGCTCAAGCACCTGCACGACCGCAAGATCATCCACCGCGACGTCAAGCCCGAGAACGTCTTCCTCACGCACTCGAACGTGGTCAAGCTCGGCGACTTTGGCGTCGCGACCGTGCTGAGCCACACGCTCGCGTGCGCCGAGACGCTCGCGGGCACGCCGTACTACACGTCGCCCGAGATCTGCCTCGGCCGGCGCTACAACCACAAGACCGACGTCTGGAGCCTCGGCTGCGTGCTCTTCGAGCTCGCGGCGCTCGCGCACGCATTCGACGGCCGCAGCCAGCGCCAGCTCTTCGACAACATCGTGAGCGCGAGCGCACCGCCGATGCCCGCGGGCGCCGCCGTGAGCGCGCGGTTCGCGGACCTCGTGGCCGAGATGCTGCGCAAGAACCCGCGCGAGCGCCCGAGCGTGAACCAGATCATCAAGCGGCCGATCGTGATGGAGCGCATCCAGGGCTTCCTCAGCCAGCGGGCGGTCGCCGACGAGCTCAACCACACGGTGCTCCACGGTCACGACATCTTCCGCGACAAGAGCAGCGCGCGAGTGCCGGCGAAGCTGGCGGGGGTTGGCAGCAAGAGTCCGAGCCCCGCAGCGAACAACGTGGTCCGTCGAGCGGACGCAGCGTTCGGCAATCGAGGCAAGAAACACGCGCCGGCCACGACGCCGAGGAGGAAGAAGCTTAGTGGCGGTGGCGTCGGCAAGCCCCCGAGTGTGCTGCTGAAGAAGTCGCGGTCGTTCAAGAAAGCGGCGGTGGCGGCGGCGGCGCCTCCGACCCCGACGCGTGGTGTGCGCGACAGGAAGCCTGTCGTTCGAGCGTCGGCCGTTGGTGCTGCTGCATCGAACCCCTCGCAGGCGACACTGGAGCAGCGCAACCGCCTGCTGCTGCAGAAGAAGCGCGCTGTCGTCGAGAAAGCCAAGCAGGAGGGGTTGCAAGCGCGTCTCGCGCCGCCGCCGGTGCCACCTGCCAGCTCCAAGAACGCGCAAGTCGCGGACCGGATCAGCGCGTTCAACGCACAGGTACGACGAGCTCGCTGCTGCGAGGGTGAACACAACCACACGCTTCCTGAACTGACTGCTGCTGTGTGTGTCTGTCGCTTGTGTCGCTTCCAATGTGGTCTCCCCCAGTGGCGTGCACAGCGACTGCAGCTGGTGCAGAACGTCTCCGTTCCTCCACTTCCCCCACCACCTCCAGCATCAGTTCTTCCACCACCCCCAGCTCCGACTTCGCTCGGTGCCGAGGCCAAGAAACTGAACGCCCTGGAGAAGAAGGTCTGCGAGTACCCCAAGCCTGTCGTCACGGCCACGCCAGCTCCAGTCTCTGCCGCTCTCCCTCCCCCGCCGCCTCCAGCACCAGCACCCGCGCTTCGGAAGAAAGTTACTACGGGAGCAGCGGTCGTGAAAGCCGCCGCCGCGAAGCAGCGCGACGCGATGCGCCGAGACATTCTGAGTCGCAAGCAGGAGCTGAAGCGCGCGGGCGCGAGAGCGAGCGCACACGGGTCAAGAGGGGGCTCCCCACTCGACGACCCGATCATCCTCGTGCAGAACCTCCCCGACTATGCGGCTCTGGAGCCGCCGCCGTCGCTCGCTGCGACGACTCTCGACGCGCCGAGTGCGTCGCCACAAACACTGTCAAGTGATCACAGAGTTGCGAGTAGCGAAGGCAGCGAGCGCTGCGGAGGCGACGATGCCTGTGAAGAAGCGAGAGCGCCAGCAAACCTGGAGTTCGCGCGCATGGTGCTGCAGCTCAAGAGCGTGGTCGAGTGCTGCTCGGACCTCGACGACGAGCCGAGCGACGGCGACGACGAGGTCGAGGAGAGCGCCGACAAGGACCGACCCGCTTGCCTCCAGGCTCCTCGCGAGCGAGCGGAAGCGGATGCGTGTGAGGCCCCCTGCGCGCCGCTGCCGCCCGCGTACGACCGCGATGTGCCTCCGAAGCTCTCGGTCTTGAAGCTCTCGATACTGGAGGATCCGCGCTTTACGACCGCACTGCGAGCGCTTCTCGCAGCGGACGCGTCCGGCACCACTGCGCCCGCCGAAGACTCGGTCTTCGCAGCAAAAGTGTCGCTCGAGCACCGCCAGACGCTGCAGTTCATGCGCGCCTACATCGCGTCTCTCACGCAGTAAGCCTGTCAACCAGCACCACCACGTGAGAACGAACCCGCGAGCCAGGAGCTGGTACACACACGTGGGTCTCCATTCCGAACTACGAACAAACCGCTCGCGCCTCGCTCGCCTATCAAACAGCTCAACACTCTCTCGTACACTCGCGACCGGGGTGGGTGGGAGGGATGGGGGGGAGGGGGAGGGGAACCTGATGACACCTTTCCCCCGTCCTCTTCCCGGTCAACTGCTCACTCTTCGACTCACAAACACATCCATCGTCACGTCTTCGCCTTCTTCTTCTTCGCCTTCTTCTTCGTCGTCCCACTCGGTGTCTCCGCCATGTTCACCACCCGCCAGCAATGGCTCCGCAGAATCAGTTCTTGAGCGACGACAGGCGGTGCATCGACGCCAGCGAGCTGCCGCCGGCGCCGCGCACCTGCATGGCGACGAGCTCCTCGAGGCTGGCGGCAGGCGACGCCTTGCTCGCGTCGCTCGCGCTCGTCCGGTTCGCGCTCGCCGCGCTCGTGGCCGTGATCGTGACCGAGCGGCGGCGCGGCGCCGGCATGAGCTTCGAGCGCTCCTGGAACTCCTCCGACAGCACCTGCATCTTGCGCGCGCCGTCGAGGTTCAGCGGCGCGCACTCGTCGAACGCCGCGAGCAGCCCCATGCTCGCGCACATCGAGCGCAGGTGGAAGTAGTACTTGGCGTACGACACCGCCGAGACGCGCACGTTGTACTCGACCGCGCTCAGGTACGCGAGCTCGAGCTCGTTGATCTCCTTGAGCGACAGCTCGGGCCAGATCTTGGAAAAGTCTGCGTTGCACATGCTCAGGTCGTCCCAAACCTTCGACGCCATAACCATCGAGCAGAAGAGGATCGCGCGCCAGTTGCTGCCCCGCAGCTGCAGCGCGCCGCTCGTGGCCTTGAGCAGCCGCTCGACATACACCAAACTCATAATGATACACTCCGACTCCATCTGCGCGCGCGAGAACACGTGCTTGATGAACGCGCCAATCTCCTTGAGCGGCGGCACAATCACGACCGCGGGCCCGGCGTCGCCGCCGCGCGGGCGCCGCTCGAGCGCGAACACCCGCGCATCGGCCTCGGCGCGCTGCGCGCGCTCGCGGCGGCCGACAAACACATCAAACTTGGCGTCGACCGCGATCGGCGCGGCCGCGGCCTCGACCATGTGCGCGCGCAGCACGGTCGCGACGCACGTGATCATGCAGTCCTGGTCCGGCGCGTTCATCGTGCCCATGCGCACGTAGATCGTGCTCGTGCTGTTCGAGCGGCGGCGCAGCGGCTGGCGCGCGTCGACTGCGCGCTGCGTCGTCGACGTCGCGGCGGCAGCGACGAGCGCCCCGCTGGACTGCGTGTACGACTCGAGGTCGGACGCGCGCGGCTGCAGCCCGGTCGCGAGGCGCACACGCTCCTGGATCGGCGACGGGATCGTCACGAGGCGCACGCCGCCGGCCGCGTCCACGTCCGCCTTCTTCTCCATCACCACGGGCGTCTCGTACGACGAGAGCGTGCGGAAAAGCATAGGGGGCTTGGCCGCCGCCGCCGCTTCTGCTGCTGCCGCGAGCTCCTCGTGCTCATCGTCGTCTTCGTCGTCCGTGCTGTCGAGCTGGGCGCCTGCAGCGTCCGCGCGCTTGAGGACCGGGACCGCGGCCGCACCAAAGTCCGGCGTGGTCGGCGCCGAGCGCGTGACGAACGGCCCGAGCTGCTGGCGGCGCACCGCGTCCGCGCTGCCGAGCGAGCTGCGCACGAGGTGGTGGTCCGGCGGCGGTGCGAGCGACGATGACAGGCCAATGTCGCTGTGCCGGAACGGCGGCTGCTGGTGGTGGGGCGGGCTGTCGCTGTCGCCGCGCAACCACGTGCCGGCGCGCAGCTTCGAGCGGATGTTGTTCTCCATCGCGAAGAAGAACTGGCGCTTCTCGCGCGCCTCGTGCTCAGCGAGCGACGCTGGCTTCTTCCACGTTGTCTCGCGCGTCACTGGGTGGTAATAGTACGGCCGCTTGGACTTGGGGTCGACCGCGACGCGCCACTCGACGCGGCTGCTGCCGCCGGCGGCGCTGCTCGCCGTGCTGCTCGTGCTCGAGCTCGTGCTGCTCGTGCTGTTGCTGCGGCTCTTAATCTTCTTCTTCTTGGCCGCCGCCGACGCGGTCGCTGGCGCCGCCGACGCGCTCCGCTGGTGCAGCTGGTGCAGCGTCTGCGGCGCGCGCGCGGTCGGTCCGTGGTACACGGCGCTGCGCTGCTGCTGCTGCGCGAACGCCGCCATCTGCGCCTGGATCTGCGCCTGCGCCTGGGCGATCGCCTGCGCGCGCGCGAGCACGTCTGCGTGCTGCGGCGCAACCGGCTGCGCGGGCTGGTACTGGAACGCGTGCGGCGCCGCGTGGCGCGGGTGGCGCGCGGTGACACCCTGCGCGTGGGACGCGTGGTGCATCGCGGTCGTCGTCGAAGGCATGCGCAGCGGCGACACGACGCTGTTCATGTCCTCGTCCCGCCGGGCCTGCTCGCACTCGCTCGTTCGCGTTCGCGCCTGCACGTGCGTGCTGCGAGAAGAAAGGAACGCACTCACACCGAGACGGAGACGGACGACGCGGACGTCGTGGGGTGGGGCGGACGCGCGAAGCGTGAGGCGGTGAAAGCCCGAGTGAGTGACTGTGTCGGTGGGTGATGTGGGTGTGGGAGAGCGGCCAGGAGGCGGACGGACGGACGGACAGTCTCAAGCAGGCGACGACGCTCCTCCTCTGGCAGCGTGCTCGCTCGCTCGCTCGCTCGCTGGCTGCTGCTGCTTGTTGTCTGTCGCGCGCGCTCACTCGCTTGCTCGCTCGCTGGTGCTGCTGGCAGAGCGCGGAGCTTTCGCTTTGTGAACGAAGCTGGTGCGCTCCCCGGTCGTTCTTTCGGAGTGCGGGCTTTTTCACTGGCTGCCCGTTCTGTTCCGGGCGACTCGCGTTTTGAATTGACCAAATGTGCCGTAGATCAGATGTGCATTTATTTGCCGCCCCTTCCCACATGATTCTCTGCTACGACAGAACGTATTCCAAGCGACGATGCAAAGTGAAGCAGTAGTTGAGTGAGATGATACAGTCAAACTCCAAATTGGCTGGGAGCAGCAGACGTTGTCGTCCTTGATCCCCGCTTGAGTGCCTTTATGAGCTTGTATTCGGAGGATTTGACCCCGCACGAGTGCCGTTCGAGAATTCGGAGCTGGCGTGCGTGTGTGCGAGACACCTCCGAGAACGTGGCGAGCACCAGCAGCTGCTCCATGGCTTGAGACTTGCAGGAACACGATGACGTCGTGAGCTCCGAACAAGTTTCAACTCCAGGCAGCATGGACAGGGAACACGGATGGCACAACGACTATCGATAGCGGTCAAAAGCACAAAGCCGCATTTGCACCATGCGATTTTCGGATGCTTCTCTAGATTTAGAAAAGTGTATTTTCCAAATCTAGAAATATGGTCGACTTAAAGCTGTGAGTAATCTGTGACGTCTCGTCTCTACAACTCAACAAACTCGATTTACCAAGTTTTTCTGAGTTTGATCCAGCTGCTTTTATAAAGTTTGGTTCTGCCAGTCTCTTTGACGTGGGCGAAGCAAGGAAGTAGCGAATGTAATTCGCGTGGGGCAAGCGGATCCGCAACGAGCGTGTTCGAGCAGAACTTTTTAGCAGAGAGTTTGATCTACCAAGACTGTCCGACGCTTGCAACAACAGTTCTTTACTTCAAATACTGCTATAAATTTAGGACGGGAGAAAAGGATTTTCGCGCGGAGATTCGATGTGCCCAGTTTTAGACTAGTCAATCAAGATGGTCGACAGCCGATCTTGAGATGTGTATGCTTGTGTCGAACCATAGGTTGAGATTTCAGATCAAAAAGAGCCAGCACTGACTGACTTGACGCTTGATAGTCACCAGCGGACGCGAAGGCTGGCGCTTTTCGCTGGTGCTCCGGGGCGCGTGTGTCGAGGCTTCACCCAGCATCCACGCGCCTCTCAACTTCTTGCTGGTACAGTCGTGCTGGCTCACTCGCTGTGTCCGCTCAATTCGCCGTCGTCGATGTTGTTAGTCCGATGCCTGGCAGTAAACTCGTCACCTTCTGGAGCAGCAAGTCGACGTGCCCTCGTTTCCATCCGACCTTGCAGCCCCTTCCTTCATCCATCCATCCTTCACAAGCGTACCATGAAGACGATGGACATGCGCAGGTCGGGATTGTTTCACGCGAAGCTTCGTGAAAGCGCCAGTCGATCAATCAATCACCTTGAACTGAAGATACACCAGGTCAACACTGCCAGATTTGCTTCAAAGTGTACCTGTTGTAGTGGCACATTCACGTGAACCTATCTCAGTGGTACAGGTCCCTCTTGGAATTGACACGCACACATCCAGCATTTTTAGCGACGATGGTCTTCGGGAACGACCCCAGCGCCGCCGAGGTGCAACGCGTGAACGAGCAGCTCGAGCAGCGCCACTACGAGTTCCGCTCGAACTGCAACGGCGGGGATGGTGTGCTCACTCAGTGCTCTGCTTGCGCTCGATCGCACGCGCAGCATGTGCTCATGCTCGGTTGCTTTTCATGTGGCAGGCGACGCGAGCGCCTGCCACAGTTGGGGCGAGTGGCTCGCAGTGGTCGACAAGAACTACGCGGGCGCCGGTGCGCATGCAAATGCTGGAGGCTCTGCGACACCTTTCTGAAGATAAGGAGATTGAACTCACGCGCGCGTGCGAGACGGCGGTGCAAGCAGCGGAGATGTATCAGCTCAACTGCGCAAAGAACAACTATGCGGCGTCGTGCTTCAACCTCGGGCGCCTCAAGCGTGCGCTGCTGCTTCCGACTGGCCTTGCTGGCTGTGTTCCTTTCTCGCTCGGTCGCTCGCTCTGTCGAATGAGAACTGACGTGTTGCGTGCTGCAACCAGTCGCTGGCAAGGGCGTGGAAACGAACGACACCGAGGCGATCAATCTCTTCGGTGCGTGTGTCGTGCGTCCAAAGCGCCAGCAGCCAGCCAGCCAGCCAGAGCGCTCCCGTGTACCGTACCAACGTGCCCGTGGCGATGCCGAACAGAAAAGTCCTGCGACGGCGGCCACGCGGCCGGCT
>SMMQ01002943.1:10427-23703 GCA_008271595.1 [Pythium] brassicae (nom. inval.) | reverse complement strand
GAGAGAGAGAGAGAGAGAGAGAGAGAGAGAGAGAGAGAGAGCGACTAGAAAGAGAGAGAGGGCAAGCAGCCCAGCGTAGGCAGCAAAAGCGCTCGCACGACACGACGCCGGGGGCGCTGCGGATGTGCGTTTGCGGGTCCCGACGTTCGTTCCTAAGCGAGCTCCACTTCTTCGATCTCGGACTCGTCGAAGCTCATGACACTGCTGCCGACTGACATTGCCCCCCCGGAGTACGGGGGCACTCGCGGAGCTCTCGGTGAGCTGCTCAGCGGGCTCGAGGCGCTGGACGCAGTGCGCTCGCGTCCGTCGGCCAGCCGCCCAGGAGTGTCCGGACGCTCGCCACCTGCCAGACAGGAGCACCACAACGAAGACGTTTCCTAAGAACCGTATCCGGACTCGGGACACTGTGGGAGCAAGAGAACCAGCGAGCGGCCGCACCGTCCGCGGACTCTGGAGGCAGGTGAAGGAGCTCTGGTGCGTCATCCGGACGACCGCCACCGCCCTGCAACACCAGGGCCAGCACCAATCACGTCCCAGTCGCAAGTCAACGCAACTTGCGAGACCACCACCACCACCACGCACCTCGTTCGCCGATGCGCTGGTTCCGAGCTCGCTGGCACCCTCCGCGCTCTCCTCGAGGCTCGGGATGCTCGTCTGGAACGAGAGCTCAGACGACGCGACGAGCGACGCGGAGAACTCGGACGACCGAAGACTGCGAGCCTGCTGCGGCTGCTCCGAGGGCGCGTTCTCACGCTCGTGTCGCTCAGCTGGCGAGCGCGCTCTGCTCGAGAAGCTCTCGAGCTCCACAATCTCAAAGTCGTCCAGCTCCTCGTCTGAGGCACCGCCAGCCGATCGTGCTGGCTGCTCCAAAGGCTCTGCTTCGACGTTTGGCGAGTTGCCACCAGCCATCTCCTGGAAGGCGATCGGAGCTTGGGTCCCTCGAGTTTCGAGAGCAGCGGCTGAAGTGATGGCGACGCGCTCGGGAGCAAACGTCACCGTCGGGTCGTCGTTGGCGGGTGAAGCACCTGCTTCTCGTGGCGCGTCTGGATCCTGCGAGTCGACTGCTGGCTCGCGTTGCTTCTCAGAGGCGGCCACCGCCTGCTCGTCGGCTGGCTCGCTCTCATGACAGCACTCATTTGTGGCCGACACGACTCGCACTGGCTGCTGCTCCAGTGCTTCCCCGCCACGACACGAGGTTGGCGCACTCTCGCCCCCCACCAGTTCGCTCGAACGACGGGCGAGTCCGCCATCCGCTCTCTGCGCGCCTGCGTCCTCCGGTCGTCCGTCCCGACCGGCGCTGTCGGCATCGCTCACTCGGCTCGCGTCAGCTGAAGCAGTAGCACTCTGGAGCGGCTGGTGATCCACGACCGCGGACACCTCGGAGGTGCTCATCTCTGCCTCGATCCCCACGCTCTCCTCCACGTCGAGCAACCGCACAGACTGCTCGTCTTGCGCCGGGGGTTGAGGTGGCGTTGGCTCGGGCTGTTTCGGCGGTCCAGAGTTGCAGTCAACGGCTTGAACGTGCGGGATCAGCAGCGCTCTGCTACTCCTCTCTAGATCACGCACTTGAGTGGCCATGCTCTCCTCCACCGCGCTTGCGGGCGGCGCGAGCGCCACCATGGCCTGCTTGACTAGATCCTGGCTCAGCGTCGCCTTCGCTCGGCGCTGCGCCTTCAGCCGCTCCAGCGCGAGCTGCCGCGTCTTCTCTCGGGGGACCCACTCCTGCTCAATGATTACGTTCGCGCTGCGCTCGCACTCGATCATCGCCTGCAGCACTTCGGTCGGGAGGATCTCCAGGTGCCCGTGAAGCGCGCGCTGAACGACCTGCAGGTGCTCGCTCGAGAGAACAGCGGACCGCGGAGGCACGCCGAACCGCCGCGACAGCTGCTCCAGCTTGGCCAGTTGGCTGCCGATCCGATCGCGCACGGCTCGCTCGTCGTGCTGGTACCGGCTGCGCAGGTAGCTGCGTCCGGGCAGCGACGAGTGGTACTTGGCGGTCGGAGATCGCGACACCACCGAGTCTTCAACCGCTCTAAGCAGCCGCAACAACAACAACGACAACAAGTGAAGGTTCGGCTCTGGAAGGCGACAACAAGCTCTCGATCGGCTGAGCACAGCTAGGCAGAGAGAACGTACTGCTGCGCGCGACTCGCGACCGCGTCCATCAAGTTCCCAGCCACGATGTTGAACACGTAGTTCGACACGACAGCAGCGTCGTCGTCGCTCGGCTGAGCGTCGTGTGGACTCGGAAGCTCCAGTGTCGGCGGCGCGTCCATCGATGGCATCTCGACTGCGAGCGGCTCACGCGGCGGGTCTTCTTCCCGCAGGGCAGGCTCAGCGACCACCGGGACGCTTGAAGACAAAGCTTCGATCTGCTCCTTCGCCTCCGCGTTCGACTGCAGTGCGACTCGTTCACCGCCAGCCGGAAGGCTCGCCTCACTAAGTGTCTGCGTCGCTGCGTCTGCTGTCGCAACACGCGCAGCAGCCGCGCGCGCGCACTCGAACGCTGCGAGGGAGCCCGCGTCCTTCGTTTCTACGCGATTTGTCTGCGATCCCCACTCACTGCACACAACCCGACGCCCGACGTTGTGGCCGCTCCGTTGCCGGCTCGCTGTCTCGAAGCTCCGAACACGCTCCTGCGCCTCGCTCAAGCAGTCGGCCAGCGCCTGCTTCTCTTTCAGCGTCGACGAGTGCACGTCTTGCAGCCGCAGCAGCTCGACACGCGACTCGGCGAGCGTCGCGTTGACCAGCGCGAGCGCCTGCTCCAGTCGCGTGAGCTCGAGCAGAGCCGCCATGTCGCTCTGCTGGGCTCGCGATAGCGACGGACGCGCCGCGTCTGCACGCGGACCCGCGATCTTGCGCGTCGCGTCCAGGAACTCGAGCTGGTTCTTCACGTCCGTGAGCTCGGCGAGTGCTTCATGCTTTCGCTCCAGGATGTCGTCCAGCGCCTCCTGCGCGTCCCGCACCTGCCTCTCAACGAGCGTCCGCGACGCTTTCATCTCCTCGACCAGGCGGCTCTCGTCGTGCAGCTGCTCGTACAGCCCCTTGATCTTCTGGGCCTCTGCCTTTGCGAGCGACCGAAGCGATGCCTCGTGGCTCTGCAGCGCGCGCTCGACCTGCTGCAGCATCCGGTGCATTGCCTGCTCGCCCGCCGGCTGCTCCGCCGTCGCGGTCGCGGCGGCAGTCGGCGGCTCGCTAGCGACGCTCTCGACTGGCTTTGCAGCACGCGCAACTGGCGCGAGCCGGGGCTCTCGGCCGTCGCTCGGGTGGCGCCGCACGTGGTGCTTCTCGAGGAAGTCGCCGGACGCAAACATCTTGCCGCAGAGGAAGCACTGGCGCGCTTCCTGGACGCGTCGGCGAGTCTGCAGGTCGGCGTCCCCAAGGCCGTCGTCGTCGTCGTCGCCGGCTTGGGCCCCGCGCTTCTTGCGCTGAGGCGCGAGGCCCGCAAGCAGCTTCTCGATCGTGGCGACAGCGGACGGGGTGGCGCTGGTCAATGGCACCCAAGCATCCCAACAACACGGGGGCAAGCTCCCGAGTTAGTTAGTGAGGTCGACGACAGCCGCGAGCGGACATCGAGCCGCCCCCTCCCTTCCCCTGCACTGCACTGCAGCCAGCGCACAGGCGCACCCTTGGATCTGCAGCAGTTTGGCAATGTTCTGCAGCACCTGGTGCAGCTTCAGCACCTGCTTGTCGCCGCTCTTGGCCCGCGCCTTCCACTTGGCGGCTCGCTCTGCGAACGCCGTCGCCTCCCTGCAGTAGTGGAATGCGCGTGAGCATTTCGGTGGTAGCAGAGCGTACGAACGCGAACAAGAACACCTCGCATTGAGTGCCTCTGCCGCACGCACTGGTCGCTCGCGAGCAGCTGCTTTCGCTGCGTCTCGAGCACGGCGCCGTCGCGCGTGCGCATGAAGAGCAGGTACTCGACTGCGAGCTGGAAGACGCGCACGATGAGCCACGCGCCGCCGCTGCCGCTGCCGGTGGCGTCCGGCGCGTCGCCCGCCACCGCTGCGCTTGCAGCAGCAGCAGGCAGCCGCGCGAACGTCAGGTGCAGCACGTAGGGCTCGAGCACGCTCGGGTCGCCTCGGCGAACGACGTCCGGGAGGTGCAGCGCGCGCAGCATGCGCCAGTTGATCTTCTCGGTGCGCTCGCGCCAGCAGAAGCGCTGCTGCAGTTGCGGTGGCGCCGCCATCGTATCGGCTGTTGGAGTTGCGCTCGCGCTCGCCGCGGCACGGCCTCGCCGCCGCATCGGTCAGTGATGGATGCCAGGACTTGCGGCGCTTCCTGCTTCGACAACGATCCGAAAACCAGACCATTGAGTGCCCAATAAAAAATAGTATAGTCCCAAAATAAATATTATACCTAAATTACATGCTTACAGTAGATGTACCACCTAATTGGAGACTTCAGGACGCCTAAATCTCTTTTGAATGTTAATTGGGCTTCATCGCCCATTTTCATAGCTCACCTGATTTGAGCGTGACAAAAGAGAGGGCGTGTTGTGGTACATCCGACAGCATGGATGAGCGGCTTGTCGGCTGCAGACTCCCAGTGACGGCGGCGCCGTCACTGGGAGGCGGCGCGATGGATGCCCACCCCGCAGGCGTTGTCATGCTGTCCGTGCCACACGTCGTGGCGTCCGCCGCGGCGCATAAGACGCGGCTTCCGTCCGCGGGGACGCTCGTGCGCGTTCGGTGGCTCGGCGACAGCCGCGGCAGCCTCTTTCGCCCGACGCCGCTGGCCGCCGACCGCGCCGGCGTGACGACAGAAATGCTCTACCCGATCTGCGTCGACGCGACGCGCTTTGTCGCGTACTTGCGCGAAATGGTGCGAGCGGTTGAGACGTGTTGTTGGTACTTGACGAAGGTGCTTATCGGGGATGTGATGCTCGTGCGTCATGTGCGCGCAGAAGGAGCTGGCGCTCGACGTCGTCGACCGCAGCACGCGGCGCGCAATTGGGAGGTGCACAGTACCGCTCCTCCGCTCGCCCGCTCGTCGGTCTGGGAACGCGCAGCCGCCTCCGCTCGCCGCCGCCGCTGATGTGGAGGCTGCGCTGCGCCAGGTGCGGCGCTGCAACGCGTTGTGCGAGATCAAGGCGCTCCAAGCCGACAGCGACGACGATGTCATCGGTGCGCATGTGAATGGGGGGGGGAGGGCGGCGGGCGAGCGACCGTGACGACTGCGTGCACCGCGCGTGACTAACACGTGTGCTGCGCAGGCTACCTGGTCGTGAACCTCGACGTGCGCTTCCACGACTTTGAGGAGCTCCTTCTCGACGATCCGAGCCTGAGAGACGTCGAGACGATCACGGCGGCAGAGACGTCCCGGCCGCCGTCCGTTCTGATCCCCCGCTCGAGTCCGACGGTGCATGTGAACGTGCAGCACCGGCAAGGCGCTTCTTCAAGCCGACAGCTCGACGGCGCAGGTCGAGATCGGCACCCGTTGTTTCAGGACGGCGCAGTACGCTCGCCCGTCTCGTCGCTCTTTGACAGCGACGCGTCGTCTTTGCTGGGTGAAGACAGCGTCCGGACGCGACGCGACCCCGAGAGCCGCTCGCCAGCACACGTGTCTCGACGTGAGAGCGCGCCGTCTGAGAGCGCGCCACGTACGCCGGCTGTGTCGGTCCCGACCAAGTTGCTCGAGCTGATTGAGAAAGGAAAGGCGCTGCAGAAGTCCATGGCGGAGGCTGCCGATGATGAGGACGAGTGGAGCGATCGGTTCGACCACCCGCGAGCAGCAGCGATCGGTGTCGCCCTGGACAACAGCTCGGGTGGCAGCGTGAGCGAGGACGACTCGCAGAGCTGGCAATCGGTTCTGCAACGCGCTCGATCGTCGGCGGAGAAACCCACAGCCAAGACCCTCCCGACAGCTTCTCTCTCGGCGGCGTCGTTACGCCAGGAAAAGGTCCCGGGCTTGAAGGTCGCGTTCGACTCGATCGGGTTCACGCGGGAGTTCGTCTCGCGGTTGCAGCAGCTGCGGGATTCGTCCATCTCGAGCCGGTTCCGTCCAGTGGAGATGGCAGTGAGCCACGGCAGCGTCCTGGCGCTCGTTGCAACGGCCGACGATCGAGCAGAGAGCGTCACTAGCGAGCCATTGTTTTCGTTCACGCCGTCGCTGCAGAAGCGCGCGTTTCGGCTCAGTTTCTCGCACGTCGTCCCGCTGCCGTCCCGAGCGCTCGCTGCAGCTCCACTGCCAACGCTGGGCTCAAGCGCGAGGCAGCTGGCGTTCAGTGTCGTGTGCCAGCCCCAAGGCACGCCTCGGAGACTCGCGCAAGCGTCACGGGGCGGCAGGCGCACGCAGATTGTGCTCCAAGGCCACGCGGCTGCGCGCGACGTGTTCTCGTGCCAAGAGGGGGCGACCGACCCCCAGCTCGTCAAGGTGTACCTGTTCGCATGCGAAGACAGCACTGGTGCGCACCGAGAGACGCGACCGCGAGCGAGCGCGCAACGGGTCGGTGTACTCAAGGTGCGGTTTCAAGTGTGCACGGCCCCGGCCTCGGCTCTGGGCTCGCCCAGACTGGAAGTCGACGAAGACGATGGCAATAGCCAACGTGGAGGCTCGTTCCGCTCGAGCGCTCAGGATTCGGTCGTCGCAGAGAGCAGCGAGGCTCTAAGCTCGTCGCTGGATGCCTGGAGAACGCCGGGTCCCCCAGTTCACCAGCTGCAGCGCGGGAACAAGCAAAAGCGGCAGGATCTGACTCCTCCAGACACGGTACAGCTCGCGGTGATGATTGACCGGGCGACTTCGATCTCTTTGCTCGTAAAGCGGGTCGGCAATCGACAGCGCGGATCTGCTTTCGTTCGATTCCAGTACGCGGTTCCGTGCAGCAAGAGCGTTGCGGGGACACCTCCTGCCGATTCGTTCAGGCGCTCGTTCAAGCGGAAGCTGATTCGTGTGGGCGGAGCGCAACGCGGCTCAAGACGCTTCAGTGCGAACGTTGGCCACGTCGGCGTGTTCCCGTTCGCCATTTGTACTTCAGGAAGCAGGCTGCTGGTACGAGTGCGCACTGCACCCAGCGCCGTAGTGTGTTCGGAGAGCCATCGCTGACAGAACCTCTTGCTTCGTGTGGTGCGTTGACCTAACTGTTCAGATCGTCGAAGTCTGGCTTCATCATGAACAAGATAGGCACGACAGCGATAGCGAACTACTCGGACTGGTGAAGGTCCCGCTCAGTGTGTTCTCGTCGAGCTTCAGGTTCGTGACCGGCGTTCTCATGTTTACTGTGTACATGACCTAGTCCTCATTGCACCAACGACGGCAACGCGGATCGCATCACAGAGACAGCAGCAGCAGCGAGTGGAATCAGGCGCTTCCAATTGTCGGTGTTGACGACCAGTTTGCAATTGTCGACCCGTTCTCGGGCCAGGACTTCGGGGCCGTCCGGATACGCGTCGCTGTCGGGACAGTAGAGCAGGTGGGATGTTGCGTGGTTACCCTCGATGCTGTTGTTGCTGCTACTGCTGCTGCTGCTGATGGCGCGTCTGTCTTCATATACCTTCGCGCGTCATGCACACTGACATGTCGTACGTGCGGTGGAGCAGATGATCGCGCTTCCCACCGCCCAACGCGGGATTGTGCAGCTGCAAGCACTGGCGAGGGGGTTCCTTACCAGACGAGCGAACCCCATACGAACGCGGCCGATCGACACGCCGCATGCCACTATCGCTTCTGCGAAGTCCGATCCTGCGCTTCAATCCCACGCGATCGAAAGCAGCGAAGCCGCTCACCGAGAGGAGATCCGGTTTGTTTCGACAGACGAAGCTGCACGGGACGAAGCGCAGCGCGGCGACATCGCTGGCGCAGGTCATGCTGCTCCAACGACCACGAACGACGACCGAGCTAGCGCTGGCGAAGCATGTGTCAGCGTCTCGTACTGGCACGAGCTCGGACTGGAGATACGCGAGTGCTGGTGGAACGCGCAGTCGAAGGACGCCCGAGCAGCTCGGGCGTTACAAGGGAGTCTGTCCGTGCTCGGATGCGAGGTTGAAGGGGAGTTGGTGCTGCAGGAAGATCCGAGTGACGAAGCTTCATCATCGGATGCAAGCGTAGTGGTGTTCGCGCTGTGGTGGGACGCAAGCCACACGCAGTTGAACTCGCGCTTTGAGCACTCGTTTCGCTCGAGAAAGCAGAGCGACCGCAGCACCAGACTCTCGTCCGACGTCTCTGCGATACGACTCCGGTTTCATGTGCAGACCGACTTTGTCCAGGTGAGTGGTGCGGATGCGCGGCACGGACAAGCAGTGCTGCGCGTTCGAGACATACTCGCGGGAGCTGATGATGCATCGAGAGCTGGGACGGGATCAAACGGCCGGCGAGAGGAGTTGGCGTTCTGCACGAAGGACTTTGATGTCCCGATTGAGTGGCAGGGCGACTCGCTCCGGCATCTTCCTCGAGCTTTTCCGCTCCGGGTCTCGTACCGCGTGCTGTCACGCGCTTCAGTAATGTCGCGTCCGTTCGAGCCGGTCTTGTCGTCGGCGTCGGGGCTTTCGCTTGGAGACGAAGTACTCGAGAGCCACGAAGAAGCGCTGCACATCTGGGAACAGACTGAACCGATGGACAGCAAGCTCGAAATCGAAGAGCTTCATCGTGGTTCAAGGGATGAGACAGCGGAGTTCTATCCGCCGATCACATTGGCGGCGTTCGGCATCGAGGAAGTTCAGCTCTCACCGCTCAGCGAAAGTACGAGTTCAGTGGCTGAAGCTCCGTTGTCGACCATAGAAGACAGCGGACCAGCAGTATCCGACGAGTGCAACGCGCTGTCGACATCACAGCCAGAAGAGCTCACTTCACAGGACACTACTCTCGAAGCAAGCGAGGTGGAGCCGGAGAACGGAGAAAGAGTGGCTGAAGCGGCGTCTGAACTCGCAGCGCTCGGCATCGAGGAGGGTCACTTCTCGACGTTCAGCGATAGTGCGAGTTCAGCGTCTGAAGCTCCGTTGTCGACCATGGAAGACAGCGGACCACCAGCATTCCATGAGAGCGACGTGCTGTCGACATCGCAGCCGCAAGAGCCAGCTTCACAGGCCATTACTGCCGGCGGAACTGAAGAGGAGCCTGAGGAAAGAGGACACCGAAGTGAAGCGGCGTCCACTCTCGCGAGTGAAGCCCATTCGTCTCAGGACCTGTCGCTACAGGCAGACGTGGATGGATGCGCGATTGAAGCTGGTGCGGCGAGCGTCTCGGATGTCGATGATACCGACGCGGAATCGATGCACACGGAAGCAACAAGCGCCAGGGCTTTGGATGCATTGGAGGCGACCCCCTCCACTCGAGACCAGTCATCTCAAGTTGACACGGACGCCTTCGTCATCGAAGCACAAGCGGGGACGGACGTCTCGGGGTTGTGTGTTGGCGAGGAGCAAACGAGACCAACGGTGGAATCAACCGGCGACGCCGCCAAAGAATCAGAAGCTATGATCTCAAGCCGAGATTCGTCGACACTCACGGGCACGGATGCGCTCGTCTTCGACGATCAAAGCCTGGCTGTCTCGGATCAGGATGTCGAAGATGGAACCGCAAGCGAGAGTGAGGCGGAAGCGAACGTCTGGCGTCAGCGTGCAGGCAAGCAGGACGCCACCGTGCAAACGGACTCCATCCGGATCGTGTCTGCAGTGATCGTTTCCGAGCTCGGATCATCTACTGCCGATGCGGCGTGCGGAACGACCGACAGTGGTGGCGTAGCACCGGATCTCTTTACACCCGGTGGTCGGGTCGAACGAGAGGACGAGCTGGAACACGACCGGGAGCTCGAGCCGTCGGTAGAACAATCAAGTGCGACACAAGGCACGGAGGAAGACAGCTGGGAAAGCCGCATCCAGGTCGACACACAAGAGGTCGAGGGGAAGCAGGACGACTTACTCGGGTCTTCATGCAACAGCTCGGCCGCGACAGAAGACGGCACGTGTCCGCCCCGATCGTCGGTTCCGAGGGAGGAGCCTGATGAAAGCGCAAACAGCACTGGTAACTTGGACGCAACAACAACGCAGGGGCAGGAGCCGTGCCTCAGTCTGTCACTGGACAAGTTTGAGATGATCTGTCAGCTGCTGACGGACATCCGCAATGCCTGCGGCGCCGAGCGGGTGCGAGAGATCCTCACTGCACACACGGCGCACGTTGCGCGTCACGACAGCAACGTCGTAGAGTCCGATGCCGTCGCGACCGGCTTCACGAGCCACCAGGAAGACAAGGACAGCGAGGACGAAGACATGATGGAGCGAGAAGCGTCCAAGGCCATCGTCGCGGAGCAGGAGCCCGAGCCGGCGTCGCGATGCCGCCCCGTCCCGATCGCAGCACGCGCTCGGATCGACGAATGTCGGACACAGCCACATCACAGTCAAGGCCACTCGCTTCCAGCATCTCCAAAGCCACCCACGAGAGAGACCCCGGTTCTTTCAGCGGTGAAGCCTACAAGCCTGGCCAACGCGGGGAGCCTCGAGCCGCAGCGCTCGCCAGCAGGAGCTTCCTCCTCGCTGCGGCGATCTCGGGCTTGTAATCTCAAGTTGCCAAGCTGGAGCGACGCTGACACTCTGCAGCACGAGATGCAGCGCCAAGTGGCGCAGGGCGAAAGCGACGCAACGCGTCCGAGTGTCTTTGGTAGTGACTCTCGTGGGCCCGATGCCGCAGCGTCCTCCAATGCGGAAGCCACGGCACTCGCGAGCTCGCGATACGCTGGCAAGCTGTTTACAGACGCGGTCGACGCGTCAGCGTTCGTCTTTCGTACCCGACCGGCACAGAAGCTGCTGTCGTACAGAGCCGATTCCGAGACTGAGCGCATCGCGCGCATCATGCAGGGGAGCGTCAAGTACTGGCGCAAAGGCGACGAGCACGCGCTCACGAGCGACGACGACTCGGCGGACTCGGACTCGGACTCGGACTCGGACGATGATCTCTTCTTCTGACGCGGTGCGCCAGAGTCGAGGTGTTCGTCTACCTGAGCCAAGTCAAAAGGCTGGTGGCAACTCGGGGTCCGCTCAGGCTACTTTCGCGGCTTGGACTTGCGCTGGCCAGCTTTGCGCAGCTTCTCGTAGAACGAGGCTTTCGGCTGCGTGACTGCTCCCAGCTCCTCTGCGGGCCCGCACTTCTCGTCGTGAGATTCGTCGTCCGAGTTCGAGGACGTCTCTCGCCGGCCGCTTCGGTTCGCCGAGCTCACCCGCGCGGACGACTCTGCTCGGGTGCCAGCCGCTGGGTTCGCGGCGCCGCTGACGTCAGGGAGGACCTTGCTGCTGCGCATCTTCTCTAGCAGCGACGTGCGCTCAAGACACTCGCGATGAACGGTCTGTTGTAGCAGCGCGATCTCCTGTTCATAGGTGTACAGCAACCCCAGTCAGTGCAAGCGCTGTCTGCTGTGCATAGAGTAATGATGAAAGTACCACCAACGCAGTCGCCACGCACGCGGTCCTTCTGGCTCAGATCGACGCGCAGCTTCTCAATCACTTTCTCAAGGTCGTGGCTCTCTTGGTTCCCGTTGGTGCCCCCACGGGTGTGGGCGGTGGCCCGAGCGTCCGGTTTCTTCGCAGCCGACGACGCTGTCGCCACCGCATCGCCCCCTGCGACTGTTGCTCGCGTGCGGTCTTCTCCCCACGCGACCTGCGGACCCTGGGCCGCCACGTCCGCGCGCGTCGCGTCCTGGGTCTTCTCGAGCTCCAGTTGGTCGACTCGAGTCTGCAGCGCGCTGCTCTTCGCCTCGAGCCGCCGTCGGTGCTCTTCAGCGTCACGCTGGAGTTTGTCCAGCTGCTGCTGCGCCTGGGTCCTCTGATGCTCGAGTTCGCGCTGGAGCAATGCGCTCTCGTCCGTCGCGTCTCGCTGCTCGTGGTGACAGCGCAGTCAGCCAGCAGTTTGAGTCCCGTGTCGCTCTACAGCACCCCAATGTCGAGTGCTCTCGACGCTCACTCTCACCTTGTCGCCTTCGAGTGCGACCACCTTCTTCTCTAGCGCGCCAGCCAGCGATCTCGTCTGCATCTCAGCAAGGCGAACGTGCTGCAAGAGAGCGACAGAGATTGTGCATCGCAAAGCGAGTTGATTGGCTGCGTGGGGGCGTCACAGGGATGACGTCGCGAAAGGAACTCTCGGTCTCCCGCACCTGCAGCTCTTCCATGCAGCGCTCTGCCTGGTCGCGCCAGTGGGAGACTTGTCGCTCGGCATCACGCAACTGGACTCGCAGAGTAAGTGCACGGAGTGAGACCAACCAGCACACACACTCGGTCCTGAGTCAGAGAGACAACCAACCCAGGCTCCTAGCAGCCCACCAACCTTCTTCTCCGAGTCCATCGCCGCGTGACTAGCGAGCTCGGCTCCTTGCTGAACAGCTGAGGTCTCTGTCTTGAGGAACGCTACGTACTCGCTCTGCGTCGCCTTCAGCTCTGCCAGCGCCGCGCTGTGGTCCCGCTGAAGCCGAGCGATGTCGGTCGCGTGCTCGAGGCGCAGCTTCTCCAGCTCTTTCATGTACTCAAGCTTGACCTTCTCGGTTGCTGCCGCGTTCTCCGCGATCCGCTTCTGCAGCGCTCCGGCCTGGAGCAGCAGCTCCGGCACCAACGCGTCGCTCTTCATCTTCGCTTCGTGTAACTGCGTGCGCTCGGACAGCAGCAGCGCCTTGCTCGTCTCAAAGCCGTGGAGCTGATGCTTGAGCACGATCACCTCGCTGTTCAGCTGCGAGAGCGCGGCCCGCTCGGCTTCGCTCGTCGACACGACGCGCTTCAGCTCCTGCTGCGCCGCCCGGAGCTGCGTCTCGAGCTGCTTCGCCGCGCGTTGCTCTTCGTCCACGCGCTCGGTCATCGCGAGCAGCTTTTGCTTCAGCTGGTCGCGCTCGGACACTGCCAGGCGCTCGGACAGGCTCCACGCCGCCTGGCCCTCGGCGTACCGCGCCTCCAGCGCGCGGATCGCTGCTCGCTCGCGCTCGCTCTCGGCCGCGCGCTCGGCTTCCTGCGCGGCCGACTGCAGTCTGCACTTCTCGGCCTGGCTCGACAGGTGCAGCGCCTCGTTGCGCAGCTTCTGCTCCGTGAGTGCGCTCGCGAGCCGCCACTCGTCGTCGGCGCGCTTCAGCTGCGCCTCGAGCTGCTGCGCGACTTGTTGTTGCTGCACGAGCTCGCGGTGCGCTGCCAACAGCGCGCCGCAGTGCGCAGTGTCCACCGCGCGCAGCTGCGCGCATTCGGCCCCAAGCTGCGCCGCGCCCCCTGCCGCCGCGCCGGCGAGCTGCTCGAAGCTTGTTTGGAGTGTCCGGACCTCGGCTTTGAGGTCCTGCGAGGTCCTCCGCTCTCGCTCGAGGAAGCGCACGAACGTCTTG
>SMMQ01002941.1:29024-40487 GCA_008271595.1 [Pythium] brassicae (nom. inval.) | reverse complement strand
TCGAATTTCGGTTATTAAGTCAGAGGTATCCTCACTCTAAATAAAATCAAAGGATCCAATCCCGAATCTATCTGTTTTTGTCGCCTTGACTCGTCCATTGCGTGGCGGTGGTCTTCAGTGTTGCGATCGTACTTGGATCGGCACCTGCCTTCGACCTCCACGCCTCCGCTCAATGAATGCTTCCAGTAACTTTTCCAGTCATCACTACATGCCTGGAACCACACTCGCGCGCTGTAGCTGCATAATGTCGTAGTGGAGCTTCACAGCGGGAGGGCGGCTCTCGGGACTAAAGCTCATGCACGCTTCCGCCAGCTCTGCCAGCCCCGGTGGCGCGTCGCTCTCAGCGCGGATCCTCGGTCGCAGCTCGCCCGCTGCCACCTCCACCGCCACCTGCGCGCGCGGAAGTCCCGACTTCGCCAGCGGATCAGCGCAGATATCCAGTTCTGCCAACAATGCACCGAACGCATAGATGTCCGCGCGGTCGGTGTACGGCTCGTGCTTCAGGACCTCTGGCGCGGTCCACGACACGACGCTCGCACTGCTGCTCGCGTTTGCAGTCGACGCGTCGAGCTGGTTCCTTGACACAAAGCCTGACAGCTTCGCCTCCCACGCACTGTTCAGCAGCACATTGCGCGCACGCACGTCGCCGTGGACTACCGGCTGCGCGAAGGTGTGGAGGTACACGAGCGCCTCCATCACGTCCTGCGCCAGCAGTAACTTCGCCGGCACCTCCGAGTGACTGCGGGTCCATGTCCAGTCGCCAGACACGCTCGCTCGCTGGTGCTTCTTCAGCAGCGTCTCCAGGTTCCCGTTCGCCATGAACTCGCTCACGATCGCAAGCTCCGCCAACGACACACCCCAGCAGTAGCCGACAAAGCGCACCACCTTGGGGTGCTCGAGCGTCGAGCGCAGTCGCACCTCGTCGAGCAAGCCAGTGAATGCGTGGGCGTTCTTGGCTTTCTCGAGCCGAACCTTCTTCATCGCGACGCACTGTCCGTCGGCCATGCGCGCGAGGAAGACAACAGCAAGCCTGCCCGACGCGAGCGTCCGCTCGATCTTCACGTCCGACGATTCGAGCCGCAGCGTCGCGAGAGTCTGGTCGTCATCGATCCAAGTCGCGTCGCTCAGGACCTCGTCGCGCGTGAGCTCGACGTTCAGTTCGTTCTTGTGACGCAAGAAGCGCCTTCCAAGAAAGAATCCGACCACCAGAAGTGCCACGCTTGCGACGACAGTGATGGCGATCAGGAGAGCGTCTACCCAGGTCACGAAAGCACATCTGTAAGTGAGGAACAATTTCCTGGTCCAACATGGCCACGATCAAGAAGTACGTACTCGTGACAGCGTCGTCCGAGTCGCCGAAGCCGTACTTATCGAGAAAGTCGTCGTCTGTCAAGAGCACGCGGCCGTCAGTATCCACATCGAACACTCCTGCTGCACCCGCCGACCTGGCTCCACACGCACGAACGCACCGTCGAGCACGCAGATCCTGGTTTTCACGCGGCCCTCGATCGTCACGAGGTCGCCCTTGCACCCTTGCGACTCGAACGCGTCGGCACGGAAGCTGGTGAGGTTCGTGAAGATACTCAGATCGGACTTTTGGATCTCGAACGTTGTGATCGGGTTGCCGCGCACGTCACTGAGGCGGCAGCAGAGACGACAAAGGACGGCGTGGCGTGGTGCCGTCAGTCTCAGCACTGCCTCATACCACCCGTGTGGGTACACACACATACGCTCTCGTGCTACGTACAGGTACACGAGGTCATGGTGCCACAGAATGCCGCCGAACGACGAGATCTGGTTAAACGAGAAGTCACTGTCGAGAGGCGCAACACACGTGAGCAACAGTTTGCGGCGGAGACGCTGCAAGCCTTCAAACCGCGCGTCGGATCGATGAACGTACACGGCCGTGAACTTGTCGGCTCTGGTGAAGTTGATGCGCGAGAGCTCCGTGATCCCGTTGTCGCTCGCCAAACTGCAGTAGATGAAGCCGCGCACGACACCCAACCGGTAATGACAGTGTCGGTTAGTGTCCACGCTGACAGTGCCAACCAACTTAGCATCTTCGAACGCGACACGCCAAGTTCCGTACAGCACCGAGAGCTTCAAAGGCGGCAAGAAGGAGTCCCAGCTCACGAGCTTGTTCCCCGACACGTCTCTGGTTGAGGATTGGAAAGCACAACGCGGCATGCCGACACACACCAGTCTTCGCTTCAGCACGGCGTCGGGCACCAGGCTGCAGCGGGAGCTTCTGTCCACGTACAAGCTGAAGAGCGTCTCGGGCAGCTTGATGTCGTTGAATGATGACAGGTGGTTGAGCGGGATCAAGAGGCCTTCGAGCGCGGTGAGCTTGCTCACGTCGACGTACGACAGCGACATGTTGGACGCGTCGCTGGACAAGACAGCACAGTCAGCTCCACGACCCACCGCAGGCAGCGACAACGCCAGCAGGAGAGCGGCGCGTCGTACAGTGTCCTGAGCGCCGAGAAGACCATGTGGTTGGGTACCAGCTTGTGCATCGACGTGCCGCTCACGTTCCTGTCAGCGGGGGGGCACCCGACAGTGTCAGTCGACTACGTCCTCATCCCCGCCTCGCATCCGCGCTGTGCTTGGCACACGCACAGCGATGAGATTGGCGACGGCGGGACGACGCTCTCGAGTGACGCAATGGGGTTCCCAGCCAGGTTCCTGTCGACACTCGTCAGCAACGACACACGATCCACCACCACCACCACCACTGTACGACAAGCAGCGACAGGCGCCCGCCAACGCACAAGCTCGCCAGTCTCACGGAGACGTCGAATGAGCTGCTCCTGCGCAACCCAAAGTGTCAGCAGCTCCCCCTTCCTCCTCCTCCAATCGCCCTCAACCGTCCCCACTTCGCTCTCCGCACCGCGGGTCGTCGAAGTTGTTCTTGTAGCTCTCGTACGGCACGTTGAAGTCCGTGAGCAGGTTGTTCGACAAGTCCCTGCGCAACCGCGCAGCCGCCAGTCAGTCAGTCGCTCGCGTGCCAACACTGTCCGCGTTCGTGCCTTTCGCAGACGCACAGGCTCTCGATGCGGTTGCCGAACGCCAGGACGCGCACGAGGCGCAGCCCCGAGAAGTCCGCATTTCCCTGCGTCCAGTTGGCGCTGAAGAACGCGTTCGTGCACGCGTCGCTGGAGCGCGCGCCCGGGATCTTTTCGAGCGTGGCGCTGGGCAACGCCGGCACCTCGCGGTCCACGCCGCCCACGACGCAAGAACGCAAAGTCCGTTTCTCGTCGAGGCAGCCGTATGCTAATGTGCGATTCGTCGGGCACCCGCCGCTCACTTGCACGACAGCCGAGAAGTTGCGTCGGTCGTCTGAGAGCGACCCGATGCTGTGTGCGCGGGCCGTGGCCGCCAGCAGCGGCGCGAGCAGCAGCAGCAGTGGTGGTGCCATGAGTGGAGCAAGTTGGTGAGTGAGCTAGCGAACCCATCGGCTGAGATCTCCGAAAAGTGAAAAGTCCAGACTCGGGAGCTTTGAATCCTGTCCTTCACTTGAAAATTCAATTCAAAGTGGGAATGCGCGGCTGCTTTATCAGATTCTCGTTTCACACCACCTGAGACCGGACGAGCTCCGCTGACGACGCCGATGACGTGCCCGACGACAACAGCGGCGCCATCGCCAGCACTTGCAGTTCCTGCCGCAGCTGCACCGCAGTCGGTCGGTCGCTCGCCGCGTAGCGCAGGCACTGCTGCGCGAGCGCCAGTACTCGAGGCGGGCAGTCGCTCCGGAACGCCGGCGTGAGTCGCCCTTCGACGACCGCGAGTGCGACCCTCGCGTTCGATGGCTCCTGGAGCGCGCCGCCCGCGCTGTCCGGGATGCCCCCGGCGTACGGCTTGTCGCACGTGTCGAGCTCCGCGAGCAGCACGCCGAACGAGTACACGTCAGCGGCCACGTCGTAGCTCTCGCCCTTGAGCACCTCTGGCGCGATCCACGACACAGTGCCGACCTCGGCCGTCATCTGCTCGCCGAGCGCGCGACTCACGCCAAAGTCTGTCAGCTTGGCCTCCCAGGCGCTCGAGAGCAGCACGTTCTGCGCCTTGAGGTCGCGATGCACGACCGACGCGCTGTGCAGGTACACGAGCGCCTCGGCCACGTCCTGCGCCAGCTCGAGCTTACTGCGCGCGACTGTCGGCCCGCCGCTGCTCCACGTGAGCTCCGCGCGCTTCGCGGGGTCCCGGTGCCGCTTGAGCAGCTGCGCCAGGTCGCCGTTCGGCATGTACTCGAGCAGGATCGCGAGGTCCGCGAGCGTCGACCACGTGATGCCGAGGAACGCGACGACGCGCGGGTGCGTCAGCGACGCGCAAAGGCGGATCTCGGCCACAAAGTCCGAGATCGCGCGCGGGTCCTTGGCCTTCTCCGGCAGCAGCTGCTTGAGCACCACCTCGCGCTTGTCGAGCGCCGCGAGGTGCACGACGCCGAAGCCGCCCTTCGCGAGCATGCGCCCGCGCGAGACGCGCTGCTGGTCCACGCGGAACTGGGCGAGCGCCGGGTCGTCGCGCACGTCGTCCAGGAGCGTCGCGGCGTCCACGGCGGAGCGCGTGCCCGCCGTGTGGCGCGACGTGCGCGTCGCCTCGAGCTTGCGTAGCTGCCGGCGCTTGTACATGAGCGTCGCGAACGCCACGGTGACGAGCGTGGCGACGATGACGCTCACGACGACCACGGGCAGCACCATGTCCGAGGGCTTGAGCATGTCTACCGGTCCGAACGAGTACACACGGTCAAAGTCGGCATCTGCGGGCGTCGCAGCAGCGTTTGGCGTCAGTTTTCCGAGCGGGTGTGACGGCTCACGCGAGCGATGGCGTCGCGACGCACCCGAGAGCACGCAGATGTTGAACGACGTCGAGGCGCCGAATGCCACGGCGGTCAGCGCCGCGGGTTTCTCGCACTGCGCAGTGTCGATCGCCACCGACGCCGCGCTAAAGTTCTTGAGGTTCTTGAGCACGTCCGCGTCGCTCGCTCGGATCGTGAACTTGGTGATCTTGGACCCGTGGAGCACCCTGAGCAGGCGACCAGGCAACACCCCCACCAAACCAACAGTAGCCATCAGTCACGTGGGCACGCAGGCTGACAACCGACTCAGATATCAGGGAGGACGCACAGGTGCTTGAGCGCAGGAGGGAACTTGACGCCTTCGATCGTCGCGATCTGGTTGTCTGTGAAGTTCCTGTCGCAGTTGAGCAGCGCCCACGGAACACGTCAGCGTCTCCAGTTCCCAGAGACCGTTGTCCCCTCCATCCCACCCTGGAGCAGCAGCAGCTTCGTACAGAGTCTCGAGCTTTGGCGATGTTGAGAAATCAATGCGTCGGAGTTGTTCGATCGATCCCCTGCTTGCATTCCTGCAGCACGAAGCCACCACGTCGTTCGCTCGTAAGAAGCGGCCACGCATGCAGCGAGCAATCGATTGACGGCGGTCGCGAGGCTCTCACAGGCTGACGAGGTCTATCGGGGGTCGAAACTCCGTCCAGTTCGCCACGTGGTTCAGCGAGAGGTCCCTGGGTGAGCAGCACACGTGTGAGCAGTGAGCCGAACATTCGAGCGACTCGGCTTCACGGGACGCTCGACAACGACAGCAACCTACAAAATCTTTGTCGAGTACGGGAACCCGAGGCCCGCGACACTCGATAGGTTGAGGTTCGTGGCGAAGACGGTCGTTAGACTGCCCTTATACGCGCCGACGTTCACCGAGCGGATCGGGTTGGCGGAAATGTTTCTGTGTATGCAGACCGGTGTCACGGAGCAGTTCGAGACCCAGTTGAGTGACGAGCGCAGTGACGACGCACATGGTCTTGACATTGCTGAGTCCGTCCGTGAACACCAGGTCGACGATCCGGTTGGCGGAGATGTTCCTGGGTGACGAGGAGGTTGGAGCAGCAGCAAGAGCGCAAAGCGCGTCAGTCCATCCCACCAACACATGTCATTGCCTCCCAGTGCGCAGAGAGCACTCAAAGGCGTACAGCTCGATCACGGAAGTCGGGAGCTGAATGTCAGCGAGCGACTCGATCCGGTTCTCGCCAAGCAGCCTGCTCAACGAGATAGCGCGTGCGTGCGTGTGAGAGCTGAGCAGAGCAGGTGCCGCCAGCAGGCGCCGCAGCACGCACACTTTGACGAGCGCGGGGATCTCTGCGCCTTCGCTCGTGATCTTGAAGCTCGAGATGGAGTTGTTAGTCAGCAGGCTGTCATCCAAAGCGACAAGCAGTCAGTCACGCTAGCTCCCTCATGCGCTTGAGATATAGTCGCACACATTGTTTGCATGGACGCACACTTGAGTCAGCGAGCCGGTCGGCAGGCTCACGACGCGCTCCACACCGCAGCCGACGCATTCGCTGTAGAACGCGCGCACGTTAAAACAGCGGGAGGCGCCACCGTCCAAGCCGGCGCGACCCGTGCGGTTGTCGCTCTTGGGGTACGCGACGCACGACCTCCCCGGCTCCTGGTTCGCCGTGCAGTTCGCAAGCACCGTCGGCACGTCCGGGCACGCGACGGGCGCGCGGTCGAGCTCCACGCCCGTGTCGCTCATGGCGAGGTGCTAAGCGCGTTATGTCGGGTGGTGACCTGAGGAACACCACCACCACGTGTGCGGTGATTGTTGAATGAGAAGGGTGCATATCAGCGAGAAAATCCGAGCAGAAAATCTACAGGCAGCGACAACGAGTTGGACATGGCTGTAGGTTAACGGGAGGTTGATTCGAAATTGCCTACTTACCTAATCTTAACAGCTCCTTCAAAATCGTTACTAAAATTATTTTTCTTGTCAAAACGGCTTGTCAGTTTCCACAACGGGCAAGTTGTCAAAACTCGGGTTTGCACTCGCAAGAATGGTGAAAGCGCCCCGCAAGATCAACCCGCGCTTGGCAGTGATCGCTGCCTCTTCGAATCCTTTGCCGTCCGGTGTCGCGCGATGGCGGCGCGTGCTTGGCGCTCGCCCTCCTGCTCGCAAGACCGCCGTGCTGGTCGGCCTCTCTTCGCTCAAACCACTTGACAGGAAGCATTCAGCGGATCGCCAACCCTCGATCGCTGTCTCGGTCGAAAAGAGGCAGAGGAAGCCGTCGTTTCTCAAGTGCTTTGGCACGCTTGGTGTTCCCATCGCGCTGGTGATTGTGATTTCGCTCAAGTGGACGACGTGGCTCGTATTCCTGGCAATCGCGCCGTCCAACACTGCAAACTATCTCATGGCGACGACGAGCTACGACGACGGTCGATTCTGGCTCATTGTTGATCAGAATCCGCCCATGGCTTCATTCGCCGCCGCGGGGCTGGTCGCGGTTGCCCTCGGGTATCTCTATGTGCTGCTCAAGATGACTGCTTGGAGAAACAGCGCGCCGAACATGCTCGGCAGGCGTATCTGCGCGAGGTTGATTTCATGGGAGAGGCTGAAAGAGTCCCGCATCTTTCGTGGCGAGCAGATCCGGAACCTCGTGATGCAGTGGCGACAACTCACGAGCTTCCAAGGCGAGCATCGAAAGTATTGGGTGCGTGGAAGCGAGTTGCTGCTCTCACAGAGGTGTATGTGTGTCAGAGTGCTGATCTCTACGAACGAATCAACTTTACTGTACAACTGCAGAACATGTGGCTGAAGATCGTCGATCTCGTGCTGCAAACGACGGCGCTGAACCAAATGCTCCAGTCCGGATTCCCAGTCGTACTCGTCGGCATCTATGCATCGTTTATCTGTGTCAACACACTCTCATACGCCGCGCTCATCCTCGCCTCGAGTCCCTCGGCCCTCATGGAGGTCTTCGTCGATACAGTGTACGTTGATTTCTCCCATATCAGCGATCTTCGCGGGTGATCTCACTCACTTCCCACTCCTCTGCTTCTTAAGCTTTGATCTCATCTTCGCAGTACTTCTTCCGATCGGCGTCATCAGCTACAGTGCCAAGGCATTCAAGTTCGACCACGCAGAGTTCCTCCTCAACTTGGAGGTTTTCCCTGACGGCAGCTTCGAGCGGCGTGCGCGCATGATCGCGGACCCAGCACAGGTCGCTCTCTTTCGGACAGGACTCGACTCGCTCCGCATTCTCACGCCGATCGATCTCGTCGTCCGAATCGGCATAAGTCTGTCGTTCTGCAACTGCCTCAAGCGTGTCGTCGAGATCATGATCGCGAACCAGCGCAAAGTGGCTCCTTCGCGACGAAGCGTCAGCCGAGTCGACTCTTTCAGCGAGCCGATGCAGAAAACCGTGCCACGGCGCTATGCACTCCTGTTCGCGCTCTTCAGCATCGCCATCGCGTTATACACGTACGGTGCGGTTGTAGCCTCGCGGATGCAGTGCGACGCGTACCCCGAGTGCGTCGTGTACGCGTACCACTGGCGCACGCACGGACTATGCCCGTGCTTGACGATGATCGACGCTGACCCCACACCGAAGAGCTACGACGAATGGATCCACCCCGTTGACGCCACTCAGAGTGTCCGCGAACTGGCGGCTTCTGGACAACTGCGCGCGCTTCAGCTGATCAACAGAGTGATGCGGCGATGGCCGGAGGAGTTGCTTCGCTGTACGGATCTGCGCTACATGTACGTTGCAATGCGTGCAGATACGCTTCAAGCGCACAACTCGATTCTGTGCTTGACGTTCCCTCTCCTTCAGCTCGATGATCTATGCAGGAACAGATGAGATCCCAGCTTGGGTGAAGAGCTTCAAAAAGCTCGAGCATCTGTACGTCGACGATATGTCATGTACGCGATCATCTCGAGGTGTTGGTGGTTCGTCCAAGCGTCGCCTTACAATGCATCGTGCTTTCCAGACACATTGAGGGCAGGCAGGGGATGCCGAACATCCTGGAGCTGCCTGACGATCTCTTCGAGGATCTCCCGATGCTGACTCTTGTTCAGATTGGCGTTCATAGAGGTTTGCGCAGACTGCCGGCACTGAGTGGGGTCCCGAATCTGCGCAGCTTGACACTGGCGCGTCTGTTCTCACTCACGGAGCTGCCGTCGCTTAACCACCTCCCAAGGCTAGAGCGTCTGGATTTGACGTACATCCCAGTGCTGGCGCGCCTTCCGGACATGGCGCCGCTGGCGAGACTCATTCACTTTGCGGTGTATCGGCCAAGTCACCTCTGCTGCAACGGGTTCCTGTCGCCTTGCAACCTCACGGATGTGTTCTGCGAGGCTGATACGGTCCAGAACATCCCGGCTGCCGGCTGTCTCGACAACACGCTCTTGCAAGCTGCACCCGCGACCCGCCAAGTCTTCGTAGAGTTCCGAGCTGCAGTATGTCAACGCCCAACCAGCACTCTCTCGCTCGCGTCGGACGTCCCAACGAAAGAGACGATTGACATGTGCGATGACGTACAGTTTCGAGAGTGTAGCATGACGACGGGCCGTGGAGAGAACACGACGGGGATCTGCTACTATACCAGGATGCAAGTGCTGGCGTGCACACCAGATCCGAACAAGGTCAAGCTGCGCAAGCTGCAGATCGAGAGAGGGATCGGCCAACCGTGCGACCCGGTCGTCGAGAAATGGCTTGGGTGCAAATCGTGAGCAAACTGTGAAGCGACGGCTGAATATTGAATCCTCGCTCACAAAGAAACAGGTCTGAGATCTCGGAACATATCAGCAGTCGGTTGAAGTGTGTCCCTGACAGGCTCGGACCACGCAGTTGTGCTGGTGCATCCTCGCAGCATCGAAGTAAGGAAGGACCAACTGTCATTCGATGCGCAGCAAGTGCCCAACGGCAGCAGTACGTAGTCGCGCATTCTTCTTGTCATGCTCAACACGGTAGCGCTGGTTTTGCGGGGAGCGGAGAGCGACCGAGCCATGGTCGTAGCCGATGTGCTGCAGCTGACTTGTCGGATCAGCGCGTTCTGCGGCCGCGTTACCGCGCAAAGCGCGGTTCTGGCAGCCACTCGCGGCGACAGATTGCTCGTGGAAGCATTCTTCCAAGAAGAGCGCGTATTCTCCAGCACCGGAGAGATGTCTGACGCGTTCCGAGGTGTCTTCCACGCAGCTGCTGCCTGCGGCCACGTCCAGCTACTTGAGTGGATCCACATGAAGTACCCGCACGCCGACTGGGCAGGAGTCATCGACAGTGCGGTCAAGAATCGCCAGTTCGACGCAGCAGTTTGGATTCGAGCGTACCACCCCGAGTCCGCGACACACGACACGATCGCGGCAGCAGCGAGTAGCGGCGTCGTGGCGCTCTTGAAATGGTTGAGCGAGCAGTACCCCAGTCGCGCCTTCTGCACGAGTAGTCGGAAGGCGATGAAGCGCGGAGCTGCGAGTGGGAGCTTGGAGGTCGTGGAGTTCCTGGTCGAGGTGCGAGGACTCGAGCCTTCTGGGGCGGCAGAGGCTGCTGCGGAGCGCGGCCATCTCCACATACTGATATGGTTGTACTCGAAGAGGACGATGGAGACCGCAAGTGTGAAGTGGGCGCCGCCGAAAGCGCTCGTGAATGCAGCGAAGAACGGGCATCTCGACGTCCTGCAGTACCTCGCTCGCCGCCTGCCGAAGAAATACTTGCGCGGCGCCGTTGACGCTGCAGTGGAGCACTGCCAACTCGCAGTTCTCGAGTGGCTCGACAAGCGGAACCGAGTGCGGGTATCTCCCTCGACGCTGAGCCGAGTGGCGCAGAATGGACACAAGGAGATCTTGAAGTGGCTGTACGAGAGGTCTCCGCGCTACTATAAAAATTGCTTTGGGTTTGGGAACCTCAACCTGCTGCGAGACGCGACGGCCCATGGACGCGGCGAGTTGGTGCAGTGGATGCTCGATGTCGGCAAGGACATCAAAGTGTGCATCGAACCGGCGATCGACGTGGCGAGCGAGAACGGCCATACTGAAATCCGAGCTGTGTTGCAGTCGCATGCTTGGCGACAGGGCTGGGCGTTGACATCCGCGGGAGTCAGCAGAGTGCCGAACCTGTACTGGGGATCCGACGACATGAGCGATGAAGACACAACCGGCGACATTAGCGATTACGGGTACGGGCACGCACCGTCCCCATCCCCGTCCCCGCCACGCTACAGATGTAGAGTGGACAACTACAGGCGTGGGTATTGGTCGTGAAGGAAAGAGCAGCCCTGAAGGATAGAGGTGAATGAACTTGGCGTTTTGGTACAGACTAGTACAGGCTGTAGATGTCGAGGTGTGTTCTGGAACAATCCATTTTTCGGCCATCCTGTCACTTTGATTGGTCAAAATGCGAGGCCAGCATTTCTGCGGTTGGTGTCGGGTGTCACTTTGGGACTTCACGCTCACCACACAAAAGCAGCACCAGCAGCCAACCTCCACCAGCAGCACTATGGTGCGTGCGATCTTCGCGCTAGTTCCGCCCCGTTCCACTTCACCCATGCTCAACGCTCGCTCTGTGTCTCTACGCTGCAGTCGTCGTCGCTCCGCAAGTTGATTCCGTTCGGCAACCGTGTGCTTGTGAAGCGCGTCGAGGCGGCCACGAAGGTGCGTCACCGCTGCTCCGCGTTGCTACTGGTGC
>SMMQ01002941.1:0-22039 GCA_008271595.1 [Pythium] brassicae (nom. inval.) | reverse complement strand
ACTCAAGCGCTACGCGTCGTCGGGCGACTACTCGGCTAGCGACCTCAAGAAGGAGCTCTCCATCGACGCAAGCGTTCGTACGGTGCAGCGCGAGCCCCAGCGATGTGACCACCTCGCGTACGTCAAGGCGAACAAGTCCCCACAGCTGCTGCAGCGTCACAAGTCGGCGCGGGTCGCATGGGTCGAGCGGTACCTGCGCGACCGGTCGGGCTGGTCGCGCGTGATCTTCTCGGACGAGAAGAAGTTCGACTTGGACGGATCCGACGGCTGCAACTACTAATGGCACGACTTGCGCAATGAGAAGAAGGTCGTGTGAAGCCGCCACTCTAGTGGCGGCTTGCTCATGGTGTGGGGAGCAATCTCCTCCCTGGGCAAGACTCAGCTCGCCATCCTCAGCGGCAACCAGGACGCAGCCAAGTACCAATAGACCCTCGAGACGCACCTAATGGAACTCAGCGACAACGTACACGAGGAGCGCTTCATCTTCCAACATGACAACGCCAGCATCCGCAGAGCGCGCTTGACGACGGAGTTCCTGGCCGAGCTCGAGATCCCGACCATGGACTGGCCAGCGCTCTCGCCGGACCTTAACCCCATCGAGAACGTGTGGGGAATGGTGGTTCGGCGTGTGCACAAGAGCGGTCGCCAGTACAGCAACGCAGCTGACCTCATTGCACATGTGCGAGCTGCCTGGGACGATATCACCATCGAGGACCTGGTTAACCTGACCAGCAGCATGACTGATCGCTGCATCGCTGTTGTGCGCAACAAGGGAGCCAAGATAACGTACTAGCGCCTCTAACACACACTACTGCGAATGAAAAGCATCGGTCACGCGCGTTCGCGCGCGCTGGTTGCCCCCCAAAGTGCGTCCAATNCTGTCGCGTCCTAGAATAATGACTGTCACTTCAAATGACCGTCCTGAGCGACCACTTGCTCGTTTTGAGCTCAAATTACATCACGAAGTAGAGCATGTCGCGCTCAACATCTCAAAAAATCACGCTCGCAAACGCATTTTTGACGGCAAAATCAACCATTTTCTGTTTTTTTACCCTGTCCCTAACGTTTTGGCGCGCACTGTAATATTAATCAAAATTAATTTTGGCCAAATGTGTGATCACATGTAGACTTATTTCAGCCAGATATATTTCGTTTGAGAATTTAGTCAAGTTTCGTCCAGTTCTTGCAATACAAACATCAAGTCAAGTCAAAACAGTGCCGCCAGAAGAACACTCGCCAAGGTGAACAACCTCACAATAAACCTGCTCCAAGTCAACCTCCAGCCAAACGCAGCACAGAAGCCCCAAGGCGCGATCCCACCTGAGTCGAGACGAGATCCACACCGACGTTCTTGATATAGGCGACTTCTTATGGCGAGCTTCCAGAGTGGGTGGCGCGATCGACCAAGTCGCATGCTGGCAGGGATGAAGCTGATGCACTCGATTTAGCAAGAAGTCGCTCAAGGTTGAGGACCACAGGACAGCGGAGCTCCGTCCGAGTATCTTGGGCTTCTGGTGCCCTCACTTGCTCGGTGCGAGGAGCGCCAGGTCTTGACCCTCAATTGGAAAGAGACACCGCGATACCGAGTTGCCTTCCATCACCAAGCACGATGGCTACCGTTGCTCCACGACGCTACGACACCCCCGACGCCGATGACAACGAAGACGAGGAGGTGGAGATCGAGATTCGAGGCGCCGGTCGCAATGGAGACGCGAAACCCGGCGACAGAGAGTCCACCGCGCTCGAATTCGCCGCCGACGGGATGGGTCCCGAAGGTCCGCTCACCACGCGCCAGCGTCTACGTAACTTCATGCGGCTGCCGAACTCTGCGATCAAACAGACGTGGAGCAAGCTCGACATTTCGGAGGAGGGTATCTGCGAGCAGGAGGAATACGGCGAAGCGCGTGACGGGATTGTCTGGAAGTATGTGCACGAGACGCTCTTTGGGAGCAGTACATTGCACGGGCAGCTCTGCGGCGTCGTCCTGCTGCTCATGATCACCGCTAGCGTCGTCCTAGGTGCGTTCGCCAGTGTACGTGGTGCCTGTGAACAGCTTGTCGTGCATTGACGCACCATTCGGTCCGCTTGGTGCCTCGTCCGCCACGCAGCGATCATGGACAGCGTGCATCAGATCCGGAAAGACCACGGCGAGTTCATCTACGGCTGCGAAGTAGTCTTCACGATCATTTTCTCATGCGAGTATGTCCTCCGAACGAGCTGCCTACGGCGTCCGCGCGAGTACGTCTTCAGCGCCATGGGCATCGTCGACATCTCGTCCATCGTGCCGACGTTCATCAGTGCGTCTCGACAGACCCCGTGCCTTCGCTCTGCTCTGCGGACGGCCCGTGAGTGTCTTAACCCGCGCTTCCTATCGTGTGCGCGCACAGCGTTCTTCCTACCACCGGCGCGCCCACTTGCCGACCTCGCCACGCTGCGCATCTTCCGCGTCGTCCGCGTGTTCCGCGTGCTGCGGCTCGTGCGGTTCGTCGACGCCGCGCGCGCGCTGAACGAGAACATCGACGCCAACAAGATGCGCGTCGCGGTGTTCATGTTCACGGTCTTCTCGCTCATCGTGGTCATTGGCTGCACAATGTACCTGGTCGAGGGCGAGGAGAACGGCTTCTCGAATATCCCCGTGAGCCTCTACTGGGCTGTCGTGACGCTCACGACCGTGGGCTATGGCGACATCGCGCCGCAGACGGTGCCCGGGCGACTCATCGCGGCCGTGGTCATGTTCACGGGCTACGGCGTCATCGCGTGCCCGCTCGTGCTCAACACACAGACCGAGGGCGAGGCACTACGCCTCAACTGCGAGTGTGTGCGCTGCTTTCGCGGAATGCACCAGCAGGACGCCAACTTCTGCCGCCACTGCGGCACAGCGCTGCGGCTACCAGTGAAGCCCAAGAGCAAGCGCGCGAAGAAGAAGAAAGCGGGGACCGCGGTCGCGGACCTCGACCACAGTGATGTGCACAGCCGCCCGTACGACTTGGCGGGCGGTGCCGTCGAGATCGCGGATGCGGGCGAGAGCGAAAGTCGCAGTGTGGAGAGCACCACAAAGCGCGCGGACAAAGAGGAAGAGAAAGAAGCGACGGAGACGAAAGCTGTAGGCAGAGAAGTGAGCGTGTAGAAGCAGACGACAACGCGAGCGCCATCCCCTGACGGGTGCAAGTTGCTTATTGGGCCGAGCTTTGGTTCATTGGGGAGATCGGTTAGCGGATTCAAACTTGAATCTGCGCGCCATAAATTACCAGTCAGTCCACCAAATCGAGTCGGAGCAAACCTACTTTACATCGTATCTGCCAGCTGGGCTCGTTGCACGCGATGGTTTCAAGGAGTCACTCACTCACTCATTGCCCCCGCAATCACATGGCGCGCTACTCAGCGCGCTCGATGCTTTCGCGCCATTCGCGTGCTTGGTGCTGAAGAGCTTCGCAGCGCACTTCATCCAGTGCCATGCGACTGCTGCATCGTCCAGTGCCATGCGACTGCTGCAGCTCCGAGTCCCCACGCTGGTGGTGCTGCTCGCGGCCGCGCACTCGCTCGCGTCGCCGCTCGAGAGCAAACCCGCGGATGGACATGCCCGAGGTGGTGGCGCTGGACGCGCACCGCCCTGTGCGCGGCGCCGAGTACTTGGCCGCGACGACATTCGTGTCCTCACAGGCGCCGATGCCGATGCGGACGACGCGGCGCTGCCTGGCGTCGTGACCCCCGGCGACGACACGCCGAGGGACGGCGAGCGCCGCCTCGAGTTGCACAGCGCGACGGACCTCGAGCGCCTCGAGTCGTACTTCAAGCAGCCGATGGAGCGCGACCTGACCAAGCTGCCGACGAAAGCCGGGATCGACCCCGTGCCGTGGCCGAGCAGCTACTGGCCGATCGTGCAGGACTCGCTCAACTTCCGGTGGTAGAAGGGCGGGGGCGCGCTCAGCCCCGCCGAGAAGTACGCGACGGCGTTCAAGCACGACGTCAAGACGTTTGTGGACAAAGTGTCGGCGATCAACGGCATCGACTCGTAGGCGCACCGCACCACGTGCTCGGACGACGCGGTGCGCACCAAGCTGCAGGACAATAGCGTGTGCGCCAAGCGCGAGGGGCAGCGCAGCGGCTACTGCATCCCGACGTGGTTCGCCATCTGCCACGCGTGGGCGCCGGCCACGATCCTCGAGGAGGAGCCCAAGTGCCCGGTCACGAAGAATGGCATGACGTTCCAGCCGTTCGACATCAAGGCGCTGCTCACGCTCGTGTACGACGGCGCGGCGCTCCCGACCGTCTTCACGGGCTCGCCCTTCAACGGCAAGGACGACGACGCGAACGCCACAGACCAGTTCGGCGCGACCTCGGCCCGGGCTTCTTCCACCTCGCGATGGCCAACCTGCTCGGACGCCTGAACCACACGTTCGTGGTGGCCGTGACCGCCGGTGCGCAGGTCTGGAAACAGCCGGCGCGCAGCTTCGAGGTGCATGAGATGGCGTGGCACTCGCCCGCAATGGCGGGCCGAACGTTCTACAACCAGTCGACGTACCCGTTCAACGCGGACGCCAAGTGGCTGCTGCAGCTCAAGACGCGCTTCATGTAGGTCGTCGAGGCGGCCGAGGACGGGCCGCTCGTGGCCACGCGCCGTGCCGACGCGCACACGCAGTTCACCAACTACGAGTACCTGCTTGAGACGGACGCGGCGTTCCGCCTCATTGGCGGCGAGTGGCTCTTCGGCTCGAGCCAGAACCACCCGGACTTCCTCTGGTTCCCGGCGGTCGGGCTCGAGTACAAGGAGGTTAAGGACCTGCTGGACGCGTCCTTGAAGGGCAGCTGCTAGCGAAACGCAGTGAAGTGAACTTATACCATGCATGTGTCAGTCGTATACGAAAGTAACAGTGTTGATGCGCATCTAACCGTTCAATGGATCGAGACGTGTCATGATCTCTTGTTGCGTTACGAGAGCGGAGAGAGGACTCTTGCTTCTGTTCGTCCCCCCGTGTCAACAACCAGCGCCAGTTGCTGCCAGTGTAAGGGCGGGCAGACAACCAGCTCTTTCGTAGTTACGACAGGCGTGGGCTCCGTCTTTTGAGCTCCTCAGCGCTTCTACGCGGCGCCGTCCAGCTGAGTGGGTCAAAGCTCCGGTACTGTAGCTCCGGATGGCAACCGAACCGGACGCACCACTTGTCCGCATCGACTGCTGGAGACGCACGCGCTTTCTCCTTCAGTTCGCAACTTGCCCCTCTCGACCACCAGGTCCGCTCTTCGACAGGCCCAACGATGCCCAACGCACTGCTGCTCTCGACTGTGACTGCGTTCGCGCTTCAGCTCGGCGTTCAGCTCGCGAGCGGCTCGCCTTTCATCTTTAATCCGTACACGCCCGTGGGGAAGACGGTCGCGCTGGACGCGAACCACCCGGCGTTCGGCGCGCAGGTCCCTGAGGGCTCGGTCTCGTACCGCGCGATGGCGAGATCGCTCCCAGACTCGCTCGCGGACCTGCTCGTCACTGCCGCTGAAAACGCCGCGCCGTCAGAAGGTGGAGCTCCGAGAGAGATCAACTCGACGGCGAGAACGAACGACCAGGAAGGCTCAGTCGGCGTCGTGGTCGCCGCAAAGTCCGAGAACTTGACTATCGGGGAGGTCGGAGCGCGGCAGCTCGAGGTCGCGACGAGCGAGGACCTCGCGCGGCTCGAGAGCTTCTTCGGCAGGCAGATGGTGTACGTGTTCGACAAGCTTCCGCGGAAAGGAAGCATCAACCCGGTGCCGTGGCCGAGCAGCTACTGGCCCGTGTTCCAGGACAGCATCAACTTCAAGTGGGACGCCAGGCAGGCGAGCCCCGCGGAGAAGTACGCCAAGGCGTTCAAGCTCGACGTCAAGGGGTTCATGGACAAAGTGTCGAACGTGAACGGCATCCAGTCCCAGGCATCGTCGCGGAGGGCGTGCTCGAGCGACTTTGAGTGCTGGTTCTCGGGCGACGGCAGCCGGTGCGCTAAGCGCGAGGGGCAATGGCGAGGCGTCTGCATCCCGACGTGGTTCGGCATCTGCCACGCGTGGGCGCCGGCGGCGCTGCTCGAACCGGAGCCCAAGTGCCCGGTCACGAAGAACGGCGTCAAGTTCCAGCCGTTCGACATCAAGGCGCTCATCTCGATGGCGTACGACGGCGCGCACATCAACACGGTGTTCACTGGCACGCGCTTCAACGGCAAGGACGGTGAGTGGAACAACAAGGACCAGTACGGCCGCTTCAAGGACATCACGCGCCGGGACATCGGCGCCGGCTTCTTCCACATCGCCGTGACCAACATGCTTGGGCTACTCCGCCACTCGTTCATCGTCGACGTCACGGCCGGCGCCGAGGTCTGGAACCAGCCCGTGCGCAGCTACGAGGTGCTCGAGGCGGCCGCGATCGACCCTGCGCAGGCTGGCCGCAAGTACTTCCGCACCAACAGCTACCCGTTCAACCCGTCGGCGGCCAAGCTCGTGTTTGTCAAGACGCGCTTCAAGTGGATCGTCGAGGCGAGCGAGGACGGACCGCTCGTAAGCACCGGCAAGGTCGAGAAGAGCACCAAGAGCGCCGACTACACGTACATCCTCGAGCTCGACCGGAGCGGCAACATCATCGGCGGCGAGTGGGTCGACAAGTCACAGGAGAACCACCCGGACTTCCTCTGGTTCCCCACCGCTAAGCCGGCACTCAACACGGTCACGGAAGTAGGGCTCAAGTACAGCGAAGTGGCTGGGCTGCTCGCTTCGTCCATTAGCGGCTGGTGCTAGCCAGAAGGGATGTCGAGCCCACCTTTCCCCGCTCTACTCGTGCTGAGCGCACAGTATCGACGTTCTCTCGTCCCAGTTCCGCGACGAGCCAAGCCGTGTGTAGATGATAGATGTGTGAATGTGATCCCGTCCTTGATGAACGCTTCGTCACGTTGCGTTAACCCATTCGTCCATGGCGAACGAACTGTAGGTGCGCTCGCTACTTGATCAGCGACACCGAATGAGCATGTGGCAGAGCAGTCTGACGCGACGGGAGGTGCGGCGTCGAGCTCGACTTGGACATGCGAAGATGACTGGGGCGGTCGAGCGAGCTGAGGCTGTACGCGACTGGTTTCGGAGCGAACTTGGCCACTCGGAGCGCTGTGGACACTGGCTTGGAGCGGGGAGCTGGTGCATCAGAGATGACGCCCTTGAGAGGCGACAGCCGATGTCTTGCGCTATTTCCCGATCCTCGTCGACTGGAGGTTGGCGCTGGAGAAGACGACCGAAACGAGCGTCGATTGCCTGCTGCCAACACGGAGATCGCGTCCTGTTTGCATGAACCGAGTGCAGTGCCCTCAGCGCCAGCTGCTGCGCCAGCGACTCGGACTCGCTCGGGGGAGTATCGGGCCACTGCGTCCTCCAGGTTGGCAACTTCGTCCTGGATGAAGGCGAACTGGTCGCTCGTCGGTCCCGTTAAGAAGAACGACTTTGCCTTGCGTGCGCCGAACCCTCGCTTCTCACTGATCGACTCCAGGAGGTGCTGGAACGAGTCAGAGTCTCCGTCATCCACTTCTTCAGCGCTGTCGTGATCGCTGTTCGCTGTGAGGTACGCGGACTTCAGCCTCTCGGAACCACTTTCGCTTCTCTGTACGACACTCCCACCCACCGTATACTCCCTGCTTTGCTGATGGAGGAACCGCGACCCAGTGGCTGCTGCAGAGGTCGTCAACGGCGCGGCCGACAAGTCGATACGATGCCGCGGCGTGTGGCTTTGGAGCGACTTGGACAGCGTGTTGAACTGGCGGATGAGCACGTCGACCAGTGTCACCGCGCGCAAAGGCTCCACGCTCTGTCCTGACGCCATCACGGACACCGCGAACCTTGTATTCGGTTCCAAGGCGACCACCGAGAAGTAGAACGGGACCCCTACGCGCTCTTCGCTTGGACAGTTCTCACTCCTGTTTGCTGCCACGCGTGCGAGATCGTGGGCGTAGAGGACGAGCTTCTGGCCGCTGCCTTCGCCGAGCCCCTTCGACTTGTCCACAGAGCGCCACATGAAGTCGCTCACACACGGAGCTTTCGTCTCGGTGGACAGGAACACCTCGGCTTCGCCGCACTCTGCGTGCAACCGCAGCGTCAGGATCGATCCGTGGACGCTCGGGGTGTACTCAAAGACAAAGTACTGTGTCTCGCTGACGCTCGCGAGCTCTCCCGTAACGCTCTCCCCGAAGCGGAGCTCGCGCTGCAGCTCCTGGCAGCTCTCGCGCGCCATCCGCCGCAGGCGAAACTTTGCAAAGTCGGCAGCAGAAGGCGCCGACAGCTCGGATTTGCTCGCGCCTCCGAGGGCCAGCGCCTTTGTCGTCGCGCTTTCTCTACGGGACTGCTGCAGGCGGAGCGTGTCTTGCGCTTGCTGCTCCTGGCGCTTCTTCATCAAGCGGCTCTGCTTCTCCTCTTGCGCTCGCTGCGCTTCGTCACGGTCGTGCAATTCCTGCTTGAGTGGCGAGAACATCGCGGCCTCAGCGTTGTTGAAGAACGCGACCCACTTCTGCCGCATTCGCTCCTTCGCCTCGGAGGAGAACGCGACGTCGTCCCCGACCTCGCGAGGCACCAAGAGCGCGTTATACGGCGCACTCGGGCCGGTCTCTTCCTGCAACGGAGGTGCTTCGGGCTTCGTCTTGACCGCCCGCCGCTCGACGCTGCCGCTCGCGTCTCTCGACACGTCCCGACGAGACGGGACTCTGCTCAGCTGGCTCGCAGCCGACACCGCAAGCCCAAAGTGATGCAGTGACGACGAATGAGCTTCGCGCATTCCGTGGCGGCGCAGCCTGGGTCCGAACGCCGCTCGGTGCGCCAGGAGAGCTTCGGGCGTTAGCTGCAGCTCGATGTCATCCACACCGTCGCTCTCCTCTCCCTCGTCCGGGATCGGCTCTTGCTCCGCGTTTCGCTTCGCGAACCGCTGTCGCTCGTCGTCGTCGCTGTCCGAGTCGTCGTTCGGGTCCCACTGCAATGACCGGAGCGGGTTGTTAAACACTGACGCACTGGACCGGAACGCTGGCTGCTGCGAGAAGCGGAACGAGTGGTGGTACGCGCCGCCTCTCAGCGGCTGCTCCGTCACTTCCGCGAGTCTGGAGGACATGCTCTCTTCCTCTGTCGATACTGAAGGCGGTTCTGCCGACTTTGTTTCGTGAAGTGGCTCGTGCTGTGGAGGTAAGGAGGTAGGTTGGTCGCCAGTTGCCTCCCGCTGGTATTGCTGCTGGTGCAGCTGCTGTTGTTGTGATGGGCTCTCCGGTTTGGCGCTAGGGCTGTGCACCATCGATACTTGCTTTTGTGATGAGACCGCAGACTCGACACTCGTCTCGTGATGCACCTCGCCGAGATCGGGCTCCACATTTGCCATAACAACGTCGTGATCGCTGCCTTTGCCCGTGTCACGCACTTCATGACTCTCGTCTTCGTTCACAACGATCGAAGCTCCGGTGCTTTCCGTAGCACTTCTGCCGCTCTCATCGTGTTCAGCGTCGTGCGCGTCCGCAGCGGCAACAGACTGCTTGTCGTCTAGAAGAGCGCCAGGGAGCTCTTGCAGTGAGGTTACAGCACTGTGAGCTGGTGCTGAGAAAGAAGTGGAGGCTATAGTTGTTGGTGCTTGGGCACCAGCTTGGATTGGTGGCGATCGTGTCGGAGGTTCAGCTGGTTCCACTGGTTGCGGTTCGTCCACCACGTCGCGCGCTCGCGTTGTCCATCGCTCGATAGTGAAAGCCTCGCTAGTGGCCTCCTCCACACTGTCGCGCTTGCCAGTGTCTGGCAAAGTCGCAGCCACAGATATCATCTCAACGACTGCTGCTGGCTGCTGGACAGGAAGCGACTTCGCGTCTGGTACCTGCGGGTGTTCGTGAGGCGGATCTGGACGCTTTGCCAGCGGTGCTGACACCGTGCTGACCGACTCAGGCGACAGAACACGGAGTTGCGTCGGCTCCTTTTCGACGTTCGGGATCACGACGACTGTCGTCGTGCTCTTCTTCCTCTTGTTCGACGGCCGCGGTTCGCTTGCCGCTGGCGCCGGTGCCGACAGCTCTGAGGAACTAACAAGTGCTGCTGGTTGATCGGCGTCAGGAGGGAGAGACGCCGCTGATGTCGCCGTCGCGAGCACATTCTTCTTGCTCCGCTGCTGTTGGAGCGAGTCGCCTTGAGCGAGCATGTGAGCCACCGTCTTGCTCTCTTTCAAACTGTCGTAGCGAACTGGCTGCGACCGCGACAACTGGTTAGTAGTGACCGAGGGTCTGCCTGGTAACACGACCTGCTGGCTCGCGAGCTCGTCCTCTTCGTGCTCTTGAATGATCATTGCCGTCCAGTCGAGCTCTCTGTGGCTTGCTGCTGTTACTGCGCGATGGGCCCTCGCCCCAACATGGCGCTCCTTCGTACCAGTGACCGCTCCCGCTGACCTCTCCACCCGGCGTCGGCGCGGGCGGACGAACGGGAACTGGACGTACGTGCTCGAGAACGCGGACGCAGAGTCCTTCGACGCAGCGCCGGTCCTGCTTTCACACGGGGGAGCGTCACGACGCAACTCTTGCGGTGGCTGCAGCGGACGGAACTTGTCTCCTCCCCTCATAGGAAGCGCGTCAGTCGCCATCGCGGAGACGGACAGGACCGCTTGCTGCTTGGCTCGCGGCCCCGACTGGCGAACACCGACCACAACAGGCGGCACGCCGCACATGTCGCTCGAGTCGTGGGTTACAGGGCGAAAGCGCTCCATCGCAGTGACGCTGGCGCTCTCGCTGAGGACCGGTGCTGTGCCTTCGAGGTAGATCTGGTCTTTCGGGTCCACACGCTCGCTGCCCATGCGGATGAGCTCCTGCATCGAGAGCGAAGATGAGCTGAGCCCTATCGGCATCGTAAACAGCCCGTCGTGTAGCCCCTGCACGCGCTGTAGGTGCTGAGCAGCGGCGCGCTGGTCGAGTGAGCTCTTGCCCAGCTGAAACCCGCGCGGCAGCATCGTCGTGCTCGATCGCGCCATGTAGCTCTGCAGGAGATCGCGCAGGTCGGGCGCGATCTCGAGCTTGTAGTCCTTGCAGAACGACGGGATCTCGCGGAACTTGAGCAGCGAGAGCGTGCGAATGCCGACGACGTAGAGCATCGCCCAGAAGTCGAGGTAGCACAGCTGCCCGTCGCCGTCGAGGTCGGCGAAGCGGCGCTTTGCTGCGAGGACCGTGTTCTCGAAAGTCAGCGAAAGCTGGTCGCCCCTGTCGCTCGTTGCTCCCTCTTCGGTCACGTCTTCGTTCAACCACAGGTACTGAAGCTTTTGGAGGATACCGGCGAAGTCCGGGAGCGTTATGGCGCCTTCGCGGCTGTGGTCGTAGAAGATGAAGCAGCTCAGGATCAGCCGCAGCTTCTCAACGACCCCGGCTCTCTGCTCGACCACGTCGGAGCTTGTCGAAGAGCCTACGAGCGGCTGGACAAAGAGCGTCTGCTCGGCCAAGCGGAACTCGCGGTTCTGCTGCTTCCACTCGCCGATGAGCAGCCGCAAGAAGCGGTGGATCTCGATCCACTTCGCTCCGGTCGAACTGCTTTCGTTAGTGCTGTCGGCATCATCTCCTGCAGTCGTTGGGCGACTCGGAGTCGCCTGCACGTACTCGCCAGTGTACATCAGAATGCTGCGCAGGTAGCCGGGGCTGACGAGAGGGTACAGCAGCATCTCCTGCGCGCAGACGAGTGCGCTGTCCAAGCGAACGAACTGCCAGCACGTGCGCTTCCCCTTCTCGATATCTGCGCTGCTCTCTTGCTGCGGGCCGACAACGTACGGTCCCTTGCCGTGGCCGCGTCCGATGAACTGATCGCCGTTCGTCACCATCGCTCTCGAGAAGAACCACGAGTAGCAGCAGACGCACAGCGCGACCATCTCGTCCGGCACTTGCTCGTCGGCACTTGTGCCGTCGTCGGAGAGCGTAGCGAGCAGCTCGCTGAAGACAGCGACCGCGTCGAAGTCGCGCACATAGTGCGTCGCGGACACCAAGAAGAGCTTGAGCTTCTCCTCGACGACAGACTGCATGCCGAACATGGCCGTGAAGACGCGGAACAGAGCGCTGTGCAGCGAGACCCCGCTGGGAGACTGCGGTGATGACCTAGAGGCGTTCTTGAAGAGGAGAGTGTGGCTCGGCGCCAAGAGCGCGCGGTAGACGTCCGCAATGATCCCGAGAACCGCCCGAAGCGAGAAGTGCGGCTTGTATCCCGTCTTCTTGAGCGCCAGCGTGTGGACGCGCATGTGGCAGTCGGCGCATGTTGGGTGGAGTTCGTCGCCCGACGGCTCTGTCCAGCTCACTCGGAGCTCGGAGCCCGGGCCACACCAGCAAAAACCGCGAGACCAGTGGCGCTGGAAGCAGCGCGAGAGCTGGAGCCTGCGCACCAGCGAGTCGTCTGGGAGCTCGTCGCGGACTTTCGGACCGATACTCTCGGCAACAGACAACTTCCGGTGCTTCCTGCTTTTGGAGACGGTCGACGTGTGCACTTGCTTGTCGCCCATTGCGTCTGGTAGCAGGTGCTTGACGCTGTTGCCGTCGATCGTAGCTGCTCCGGTGCCGGCGCGTGAGCCAGTAGTGTGTATCGGTGCCGAGTCCTTGAAGCTGCCGCCTTCGTCAGCCTCTTCACTGGACAAGCGCTCCGATGCGCCGACGTCCACCACTGGAGCTCCGATCTCAAAGTGCAGCGTCGTTGTGCGCGAAGACACGGGGACGTCTCTTCCGTTGACTGTAACGAAGGAGCCTGCGACAGGCAACGCGTCAGTGCTCTGCGCGCTGTCGGGTGCAGGACGTTGAGACAGCTGTGCGGCGGAGCTCAGCGGCTCTAGGAGGTTGCGTTCGGACGCGTCAGCTGCGTCCACCGACTCAGCACCCACTAGGCTTTCAAGCAGGAACACGTCGGCATTAGAAGTCGGTTCTGCTGTCTTGACACCGTCGAACTTGTCATCGTCGTACTCGGGAGCAGTCCGATCGCCATCTGCTTTCAAAAGCTCGAGTGACGTCGCCTCGACACTCGAGTCGTCTCGCCGACGGCAGTACTCGAACGCGCAGATCTCGTTCGACAGTCCAACAAACGCTTCGTTCCCGAGCGTGCAGACGTCGACGACAGGAGCACCAATGTCGAAGTACCGCCGCTCTTCAACGCCGCCGTCCGTGATCGTCCACAGGATGGCTGTCATGTCCAACGAACTCGTCACGAAGTCCGCTCCGCACTCGCTCGACCGAGCAAGCGGCGATATCCGCGTGACACGGCGCTCGTGCTGCGACGACACAGGCATTTCAGCGAACGACATCCGTCGCTGGTCGACTCTCCACGCCGCCAGGACGCCGTCTTCAAAGCCAACCGCCAGATAGAGTTCGCTTTGTTCACGCTCGCTGCGAACGAAAGTCATACAAGACGGGATGCTCATGTGCCTCTCGGTCGCGATGTTGGCGTATCCGAGCAGCGTCATCGACGGAACAGCCCACACTTTCACCATGCCGTCCGCTCCGAGCGATGCGACGCGAGCTGCGTGCCCGGCACGAGCTGGGAGCGCCACAAGCTGCACCACGTGCGCCGAGTGCGCGTTGTCAACGCGGAGCTTCGCTTCGAGTACCAATCGTTCGCTGCCGCCCGACGATTCGTCGTCAAAGTCCGTCGGCAGCTTCCATCCAAAGACGCGTCCGCACTCGGTGCCAGCAAACACGAACGCCAGCGACGCCGACAGAATGCGATGCTCGGCAGAGCTGTTCCTCGTCGCTTGTTGCGCAGCAGCTTCGAGAGAGTTTGTTTTTGCTGTTGCTGCTGTTGTTGCAGTCGACCGCAAGAGCCCGCCCCAAGACCGACCAGTTGTCGGCTGGACGCCTTCAAGCGCTGCCCCAGTCGGGGCAGTTCCCAATGGGTTCATTTGCTCTATGGCTTGGAGGACGACGCTGACCGCAGTCACCCACGCGTTCAGCTGCGGATCTTGCAGCGTCAGAACGCGGGCGTTTGTGTCGAGAGACCGAACTTCTACGACGCCGCCAGTGTTCCAGCCGAGCGCAACAAACGCGCGGTCGCTGCCAGTCGAAAAGCAGTCGATCGCCGAGATCTTCGCGGATCGCTGTGTCGCGGGAGGAGCGACACAGTTCAACTGCTTGGCACTCCCGGAATCTAGATCCAGAACGCGGAGACAACTGTAGAGGTCTCCACTGAGCACGACCAACCGATTGCCAGCGACTCGGACCGCAGAGATCGCGTCTCCGTGGCTAGTGTGCTGCACTACGCGCACTACCGCTTGCACCTTCAGCACGTGGATCACATCTGCACGCAGCACCAAGAGCAGACGCTCCGCGAAGCCGCCCATATCGATGTGGACGCAGAGGGGGACGGTCGTCGAGATGCTTTTTAGCAGCGTCTTCTTGTTCGTGTGCGTGTGCGTCGATCTCCTTTGGCGTTCGCTGGCATCCGCATCGCAGTTGTAGACTCCGACGAGGTCGATTGTCGCCACGACGTCACCGTCAGCGAACGCTGTCCGCTCCGTTTCGGCTCGAAAGCGCCAGTGCTTCACGACGCCGCTGTCTCTGTCAGTTGTCACTATCATCGCTTCCATAGCAGTAGACTGATGCGATTCATAGCGGATGTCTCGGTGCGGATCAGAGCTCTCGGGAGCGCTGAATACTTGCACCGAGCTGATCGGCGACCCATGCCATCCTGCCGTAGCTGCTTCGAGAGGCGAGGACCCGAGCGTATAGCTTCTCGGTCGCTTCTTGGAGCCGCTGGGCAATTGGCAGATGTTCCACACCCGCACAGCTCCGCTCTCATGTCCAGCGTACAGCCACTTTGAACAGGGAGAGACAGTGATCGCAGAGACCGCGTCATGAACCACCACGCGCCGGATCATCTCGAGCTTCTGCTCCGCGCTCTCTCGCCACTCGATCAAGAAACTGTCTCCCTCAGCTCGCCACGCCGGCGACACTCGCCCAACACCGAAGATCCGCGTCAGCCGGTCGGCACAGCACAGCAAGTCGACTGTCTCGGCATGCAGCAGCGATGGCCCCACTTTCTCGACACAGAGCATGACGCGACGCTGCTCGACCACTTCGTCTCTCGATTCGCCCTCGCGCGCCGTGGCTCTGAACTCGCGCTTGTAGATCTGCAGAGTGTCGATGTGGTTGTGCATCGGTCCGTGAGCAGGTTCGCTTCGCGGATCCGTATCCGACACCTCGTCGTCCTCGTCGCCTCCGTGCTCCAGCGAGGCGTCGTCGTCCTGAAGTTCACGCCGAAGCCGCTGGTTACTAGGTACGTACACACCGCTGACATTGCTGACGGGAGATGATGAGCCACTCGCGCTTCCGCTTTGCCTTCGATGAACTGCGAGAACCACGCGGTCGGTGCCGCTATCGAAGTGCACGCATTGAAGCCGGTGGCTGGCTGGTCCCGGGTAGTGCACGAGCTTCTTGAGCGTCGCCGGCTCGAGGAAGAGCACGTTGTACACCGCCCGACCGTCCAGAGTAGTTCGCTTGGACTTTGCACGCGCCGCCACTACACTCTGCGCCGAGTACACGCAGATAAACACGTCACTGGTGGCCGAGTACTCGAGCGATAGACTGACGACGACCGGTACTGTGACGTTCTTGCTCTCGTCCTTGCTCTGGTGATTGGCATTGCGCTTGCTGAGCTGACGAGTGCTGCTTTGTTTGGACAAGGTCGATGACACTGGCGGTGGCGGGGGGTTGGCGTCGTCAAACAGCCGAGTGCTCTTGAGTTCGCGACGCAGCGAGAAGAGCCGCAGCGTGTGTGGTGCGAGTGCACACGAGTCGTACGAGAGCATGTGGTGGCGCGTCGTGTCGTACGCCGCGCTCTGGAGCGTCACGCCTGCGCATGTGAGTTGGTGACGCAGCTGCAGCGTCTGCCTCGACAGAGCTGTGGAGCTCGAGGGCGTCATGACGGCGGCGCTTCAGAAACGGACAAATTTACAATCTCTCGCAATATCTACGGACTCGTACCACTCACTCGTACCAACCGAGTTGACCAATCACATTCAAGCGTTAATTGATGGTCTGTGACGATGAAGGGATGGAAGACGTGTGCATCATCACACTGGCGATCAGCAGCAAGAGAAGCGCTGGTTGCTCGTCCAAGCAACTGGAGTATCGCAACGGAGCAACTGATCACCTTCAGTGTGGAGCTCACTCTCAAATCCGCGCTGCCACAAGAAGATCAAGTCAAAACCAAGTCCACGACCCCCTCCCCTTCCCCTGCACTCGAGAACGCGCAAGCATGTACGGTGTGTACGACCCGATCGTCGTGTACGGGTTGCTCGAGAAGGAGCGCAGCGAGAAGGTGATCAGCGAGGCGTTTCTCCAACGCCACGACGTCGAGCGATTCCCGGTAGCGCTCATTCGGCTGCACGCGGTCAACTTTGTGTACGGCGTGGAGGTGCCGTTCCACTTTGTTAAGCTCAGTCCTCCGAAGAAGGCGAAAGAGGTGGTTGCCAAGCTCATCGCGGCGCTCGACGACGAGGGAGTCGACCTCGGTGAGCCCAAGTTCTACCTTGCGATCCGGAACTACGAGTACGAGCACGAGAGGACCGACTACCTCAAGTAGCAAGTGGCAAGCTTGACCAGCTGCAGTAGTGGTTGTCGTCGTCCAGTGACGCTGAACGGGAGTGTGTGTGTGTCTTCTCTTCTACACTGTCGCGCTGTTTGCTCGAATTGATTCTGTCACGTACGAGCGATGGCTTTGGCTCTTCTTACGAACCCGTCGTTGCGGACTCGTGTCGAGACCGTCGCGCTGCGGCCGTCGACGACGAAGAAGACGATCCGGAGCGCTGCTGCTCGTGCGCCAAGCGCGTCGTCTCTGGCGACACGAACGACGACGTGTTCGAGCTCCGCAGTTCGGTGATGAGGCGGTCGCGCTGTAGCATTGAGCGACGACAAGCGTTCGCGCATCAGCCACGAGCATCTGCACACAGTACACAACACTGGCGCTCTCGAAGATACGTCTGCTGCCGTCACGAACCTGCTCGATCTCACGCTCGTACTTTACAGCGAAGCGCTTGAACTTGCTCCGTGATCGTTCGAGTTGCTGCGCGCACACAACACACACAAGAAGCCACGGCCACCAGTTAGCTGTCGCCACGACAGGCAGAGCAGCCCATACACACACACTCTCTCTCTCTCTTTCGCGCCTCACCTTGATGGTGTCGTCCTGCTGCGTCAGGCGATCTTCCAGCTCCTGGCACTTGCGCTGGGCTTCTTCCAGCGACCGTAGTGGCGAGACCGACGACGCGGCGCTGTTCCCGAGTCCGCGGTCTGCCCCCGACGGAGGCGACGCGCTGTTCGCGCGCGAGTGCGTGCGCGACGTCGAGAGCGGCGACACTTCGTGCGCCGCTCCAGGTGACGAGCCGTGCGAGCTGCTGAGTGCGCTCTGCGAGCCGTTGAGAGGGCGACTGACAGAGCCCGCGGCACCGAGCTCCGCTACGTCCATCGCGTTGCCGCCCACACGCCGCCGCTGGTGGTTCGACTGAATCTCGTGCGCCATCGCCTGCCGCTGCTCCTCCAGGTGCCCGATCAGCGTGTCGTTCGCCGCGACCTTCTCCCGAAGCGATGCGACGAGGTTCTCGAGCGCGCGGCGCTGCGCCTGCTCGGCGTGCAGCTTGTCCTGCAACGCACGCGTCTCGAACTGGCCGTTGCTCAGCTTGGCCTCCAGGTGCACGATCCGCTGCGCCACGGCCGCGCTCTGCGCCTGCGCGCCGTACCGCTGCGCCGAGATCTCGGTCGCGACCTGCCGCTGCGTCTCGAGCGCGTGCTGCAGGTCGTGCTGCCGGCTCGCGCGGTCCGCGAGCGCCTGCTCGCTCGCCTGGAGCTTGTCGGTGAGGAAGCTCACTTGCTCGCGGTACGTCGCGACCTCGGTCGCCAGCGTGGAGCGCTTGCCCTGGACGACCGCGAGCTCGGCCTCGAGCTTGGCGACCTGCTCGCGCAGCGCGTCGTTCCCGCCCGCAAGCTCGTCGTAGAGCTCCGCGACCTGCGCGCGTGCGCGCGTGACAGCATCATGCTCCTGGACGAGCGACCGGTACGTGTGGCGCAGGTCCTCGAGCTCGACGCTGAGCGTGTCGCGCTCGCGCTCGGCCTGGCGCAGCGCCTGCCGCAGCCCCGACGCCGAGTGGGACTGCGACTGGTGCGCGCCCTGCGCGCGCGCGCACTCCTCGCTCAGCGCCTGGTTCTCGACAGTCATGTTCTCGAGGTCCTGCGCCAGCGCCGCCATCTCGGCCTCGTGCATCCCCTTGACGTGCTCGAGCCGGTCCACCTCGGTCTCGAGCTGCGCGCACCGCGCCTGCAGCCGCCGGGCGTCGTCCTCGCGCTCGGTCAGCTGGCCCGCGAGGCTCGCGGCCTGCGCCTGCAGCTCGCCGACCGCCGCGGTCTCGCTCTGTGCGCCTTGTCGCAGCTGCGCATTCTGCTCGAGCACCTCGTGGTGCTTCTCCGTGAGCGCGTCGAGCTGGTCGTGCGCGCGGTCGCGCTCAGCGTCCAGCGTCCGCGTGAGCTTCTTGAGCGCCGCGACCTCGGCGCTCTTGGCCTGCACGTCCCGGTCGAGCGCTGCGAGCTTGGCGTGCAGGTCCTCGGTCTCCTGGCCGTGCCGCTGGAGCTGCTGCTGCTGCGTCTTGAGCTTAAACAGCGTCTGCTCGCGCGACGCCTCCATCTGCTCGAGCAGCAGCTGCAGGTTCGCGACCGCCTCGCTCTTCTCGGTCAGCGCGCGGTCCTTGGCCTGCAGCTCGTCGCGCAGCTGCCGCGTCGCCGCCTCGCGCGCGCGGATCGCTTCGCGTAGCTGCAGCACCTCGTCCTGCGCGAGTGCGAGCGCGCTCTGCGCCGCGCGGTGGCCGAGCTTCTCCTGCTCGAGCCGCGTCTGCAGCTGGTGCGCGGCGCTCTGCTTGAGCCCCAGCGCGCTCTGCAGCTCGCGCACCTGGCTGCGCAGCTCGCTCAGCGACGACTCACTCGACTGCAGCGCGCTCTGCCCGGACGAGAGCGACTGGTGCTGGCTCTGCAGCTCCTGCGCCAGCTTCTCGTACTCGCCCTGGTAGTGGCTGCTCAGCTGCCGCGCACTGCGCAGCTCGCTCACGACGCTCTCGTAGCTCCGTTGGAGCGCGCCGAGCTCTGCCTCGCGCGCGCTGCCCGCCTGCTGCGCGAGCGCGAGCTGCTCCTGCGTACCCACCGCCTGCTCCTCGAGGCGCCGCGCGCGCGCGCCGTCGTTCTCGAGCCGGAGCGTGAGGCTCGCGTTCCGGTCGCGCAGCTCCTCGACGAGCTTGCGCAGCCCGAGCGCCTCGCTCTCGACCTGGATCTTCTCGTTCTCGGCGGCGTCGGCGCGCTGCAGCAGCGTCTGCGCCTGGCTCAGCCGGCCCTGCAGCTCGCGCGCCTGCTCCTTGCCCGCTGCGAGCGTTGTCTCGAGCTCCAGGCACTCGCGCTTCTTCGCGTCGAGCATGGTCTCGAGGTCCGCCTGCCGCGTGGCCGCGACCGCGAGCTGCTGCACGAGCTTGGCCTGGTCGAGCTCGCTGCGCTGCGCAGCTGCCGTCGCGCGCTGGAGCTCCTCTTCCAGCCGCAGCACCTGCGCCACCAGCTGCTCCTTGCCCTCGCGCAGCTCCTTGCGTTCGTCCTCGAGCCACTTGAGCTCGTGCGCCAGCACCGCCTTCCGGCTCGCCGCGCTCCCTGCACCACCGTCCGGGTCCGCCGCCTGCGCGCTCGTGACGGCGTCGAGCTGGCTCGCGAGGCGCTCGGCCTCCGCCTTTTGGTTCAGCAGCGAGTAGTTGAGCGCGCGGCACTCGTCGTCGCGCTGGGCCAGCACCTTATCCATCGCGCGCAGCTCGCGGTGCAGCGACGCGTTCTTCTCGGCCTCCAGCAGCCGGTGGTCCTCGCTCTGCTGCAGCGACGCGCTCAGCACCTCGAGCTCCCGCGTCTGGGACTCGCGCGCCGCGGTCGCGTCCGCGACGGCTTGCTGCAGTTTGCTGTGGCTGCCCGTGAGCTCCAGCACCTTGGCCTCAGCGCGCGCCAGGTCGGTCGCCAGCGCGCGGTTGTGCGCGTTCGCGTTCGACAGCGCGTTCGTGTACGAGATCTTGTCGTAGTGCGTCGCGCGCAGCGCCTCCTCGAGGCGCTCGCGGTGCGCGGTGAGGCTCGCGAGCTGCTCCTTGAGCGACGCGACGAGTTCGTCATTCGCGTGCGCGTCGTCTGTCGGCTGTGTGGGCTCTGCTGTCGCCTTGTCGGTCGCGTTGGTGGCGTTGTCGGCTGCTTGGAAGCGCTCGCCCTCCAGTGCGTGGTACTTGGCCTGCAGCGCACTCAGTTCTCGTCCGAACTGGTCGTTCCGTTCGTTCGCTTGCCTGTCGGCAGCAATTGCAGCAGCAGCGCTCATTGATCGTCAGCCGACACGACACGACACGACACACGACACGACATGACACAAACGCACCGCAGTGTCTCTGCGAGGCTGTCGCGCCGCTGGATCTCCTCGTGGGCCTCCCGCAGCCGCGCCTCGTACTTGGCCACCTGGTCGTTGAGGAGGTCCACCTGCGCCTGCAGCTGCTCGACGTGCAGGTCCGCTGCGTCCTGCGCCGCCTGCTCCGCGTAGCGCTGGTCCTGCGCCCGCCTGCTGGCACCAGCGCTGGCATCCGCGTGCTCCGAGAGCTTCGACAGGCGGCCGATCTCCTGCTCGCGCTTCTGCAGCTTGTCATTAAAGGCGTCGAGCTGCGCGCGCAGGCGCCGGTTCTCGGCGCTCAGCTCGTCCACGTGCGCCTGGAGCTTCGAGAGCACGTGCGCGTCCTGCGCGCGGTCGTTGCTCGCGCGCGGCGACCGCGTCTGCAGCTCCGACGAGGAGAACGCGCCCGAGCCGCGTCGCTCGATCGGCTGTGCGACAGCAACCGGGCACACACAGAGGCGACAAACGACAGTGAGCGGCGCAAGAAAACACGACGACAAGGCACTCGGTCGACGAGCGGCGCACACGCACGCCGGACGCGTCGAGCGCGCGCTGCTGGCGAGCGGCGTCCGCCCCCATGGCCACCACGCGCTCCAGTTGGACCTGCAGCTTGGACACCTCGTGCTCCTGTTAGTTCACGCGTCGTAGAACTGCCAGTTAGTGGATAGGACGCGGCGGGCGATGGCTCACGCACTCGCACACACACTCACACGCACCTTCTGGGCGACCTGCTGCGTCTTCTGGCTGGTGACGAACTGCAGGCGCGAGACGTCGTCGCGCAGCGCCTGCAGCTGCAGTTCGCAGGCTTTCTCGCGCTCAGCGACTGCCTCTTCCTGGTGGATGATCTCCAGGTGCAGCTGTGTAGCCAGCGCGGCGTCAGTCGCAGTCCACACACCCACGCCCACGCCCACGATGTCGGCAGTCGCGTACGCTGTTGTTCTCCCGCGTGAGCGCCGCGTTCTCCTTGCGCAGCGGCAGCAGCACCTGCGACAGGTCCAGTGCCTCGCGCTGCGCCGCCTCCAGCGCCCGCTCGCCGCGCTCCCGGGCGTCGCTCATGGCGACGAACTCGGCGAGCAGGTGGCGCACGAGCGCCGCGCTCTCGAGGCCGACGGGCTGCGCAGAGCGCCATAAGTGGGTTGTTAGAGTGCGGCGGCAAAACACGCAAAGAGAGGCAGAGAGCACAGCACGCAGCCGCGGACCTCCAGGAACGACATGGCGCGCAGCCGCGCCTGCAGCTCCCCGAAGCCGCGCACGTCCGCGGCCGCCATCGCTCGAGGTCGGAGGCGGCGCGTTGGCGGGCGAAAATTCAAATTATTAGGAGCTGAAAAAGAATCCTGACTTGGATTTTGTATGGGAGGGTGGTCGCGACGATGACAAAGCCACAAAGTGGCTTCGTGGGTGGCTGCAGGTCGGCGACTTTGGCGACTACTGTTGAAGTAGCTGGTGCTGTGGGCGTCACGGACTTGACGAGTCCCTCGAGTGCTGGCGCTGCGATGGGGTCCGATGGGATGGGATGGGATGGGATGGGATGGGATGGGATGGGGACGCGCACGCGTCCGGAGCTCGACGCGAGCTACCGATCAATCGACGCTGCACTCACTGCGTTTTGCGGACTCACTGTAAAGTACTCGGTCGTGGACCAGCGGATCAGCTGGCG
>SMMQ01002940.1:2105-14167 GCA_008271595.1 [Pythium] brassicae (nom. inval.) | reverse complement strand
TCGACCCCCCCCCCCCACGCACACACACGCATAGCGTTCCCCGTCATCACACGTATCACCCCCGCTGTCGTCAGCCTTCCTCTCCCCCGTCATACCACATCTATTCCTCCCACACACACATCGCGCGTATCCTTCTCATCCCCCCTCCATACACAGCACACACAGTAAAACCCCGCAGGAATACCCACATAGTGGGTTTGACGCCACTCGTTCGGACACCCAGAGTGCCCAGTCCAGTTGTGTATCCGCTGTATGCAGGTCAGAACGATATCTGTTATTTTGTGTGTTTTGAACACTTGCTGATCGATTCCTCACGTCTGAATCTGTCTGTACCAGCACTGTGAGTTTGACCCCACTCGTTCGCACACCCAGAATGCCCAGTCCAGTTGTGTATCTGTATGCAAGTCAGAATGCTATCTGTTATCCTGTGTGTTTCAAACACCTGCTCATCGATTCCTCACGTCTAAATATGTTTCTTCGCACAAAGACAGCATATTCACACAGACACAGACAAAAACGCCAGAAATACAACACCATCTATAAAGTAAGAACATACACACTCTCACGCTTGAAGGTTCACACACGCGCACAGATGACTCTCACGCAGACGCATATACGCACCCTTGAACAGGCACACACACAGTAGTCGCTCTCATGTATAAACACACAAAGAATGCGCACACAGTCGTATACATGGCTCACACCAGTCCATACGCAGAACCTCATACAAAGAAGCGAATGCACGCCAGGGAACACATAGCATATGCACCTCGGCCGGGGTGGACACGCTAGAGCGCAACGCAAACTTTTTTGCCAAAGTTCACTCAAAGTCAGCTTAACTAATTAACCCATGGTCTATATGAATGAAACTGCTCAACTGAACTAACACAAAGAGTACTTAAACCCGGTTGAGTTATTCTCTTGCACTAATGTCAAGCCAAATAAACCTACTCGAGCGCGAGCAAATGTTTTTGCCATAGTTAACTCAAAGTCTGCTTAATTTTCTAACCCTTGGTTTTTATGGAAGACACTGCTCACTTAGATTAACATAAAGAGAGCTATAAATCTGTTTAAGTTTTGTCACTCGCACAAACATCCACACATATAAACCTACTCGAGGTCTAAAAAAGGCGTCCCGAAAAAAACTATGAAAAACTACGAAAAGCTGCGTTACAGTGTCCCGAGGAGTGACGTACGCGGTGGTAGGTTACTGAGGGCGGATTATTTTACATGCATACTTACTGGCGTCAAATGACCTGATAGTCATACACATACAGTCCGATCTCTCTCATCATTGCGGTCGCTCAAAATCAAAACCCCTCCAAAATCGATAAACGTGGTCGTAACGACGAAATCACACACGCTGAACCATTCATTTTCCAAAAGCAGCTCGCCCTCAGACCGCACACAAGACGCCTGCCAGCAGCTCCATGCGCGCACAAGCGTTTGCGTTTGGGGCTTTCGCAGAAGGAAGTGCTTCTTGTGAACGCACGTGCCCACTAGACAAGCTTCAGCACGGGTATGCATGTGGGCGGCGTCCACGTTCTCTCTGCCACTGCCGCCAGCGACGTCGACGGTTCGTCGGCTCCTCAAGCACGGTCATCTCTCCACCGGCACCAAACAGCAATTAGAGCGCTAGACAAGGCGGTCAGTTTCAAGTGAGCAGCTGGAGAGAGAGGTGGTAGCGTGGACCGATGCATGTGAGCTAAAGCAGCTCAAGTACGCGACCAGCTCGTCACAGCGAATGAAGACGACTACATGGCCCGGCTTGAGGCGCTCGTGCTCTTCAACGGCTGGCTGAATAGGCTTCGCAAGCGTCACAGCATCAAGGCGGTCGTAGTGCACGGGGGGGGGCTTTGTCGGCGAGCGACACTGCAGTTCACGACAGCAGGGAGGCGCTGCGCGCGGCAACGCTTGCATACAAAAAGCAAGATATTTTCAACCTGGATGAAACTGCGTATTTCTATTGTCCTGTACCAGCACAGACGCACGCGAAGACCAGTTTTGCCAGTTTGAAAAAGGTCAAGAAGCGCATCACGGTCGTAGTCGCGACCAATGAAGACGGCTCGAGCAAGGTTCCTCTGCTATTCGTCAGGACGGCATGACAACCACGCTGGTTTGATGGCGCGCAAGCAGCGGGGATGGGGCTCAAGTACAGCCACACCGCAAAGGGCTGGATGACCACGGCTCTTTTTGAGTGGTGGCTAGGGCGCTTCAACAGCGCCATGGAAGCAGAGCAGCGTAAAGTCTTGCTCTTGCTTGAGAACGCGTCATGCCACCGCGCTTCAACCGATCTCTCCAATGTGCGCATTCAAATGCTGCCACTGAACTCAATCGCTCATTTGCAATCGCAGGACACAGGAGTATTCGTGCTCTAAAAGCACACATCAGCGCGCTTAAGAATCAACACGTTGTCGAGCGTTTGGACGAGCTATTAAAGCGAGCGCAAGATCTCAACGACGAGAATGTCCAGCACGAGTCGAAGCGCCTTTTTGATGCCGACGTTCTTACCGCGATGCGGTGGGCGAACGAGGCGTGGGAAAGTGTCACAAGGGAGACGATCGCGAACTGTTGGGAACATACTGCGATACTTGACGACGAGTGTATCACACTCGTCGGCGACATGGAGCGGCTGTCGTTAGGGCAATCTCAATGATACACTTGCACTCGTGCTCTTTCAAGCATGGTATCGCAGGCTCATGCTCGCCACAAATACCTCGAACCCCTTATCACTGCATCATCCGGTCTCCTCCGAAGTTTTTTTTAACCAGATGTTTTGACCGCACAATGAGAGATTAGACTGTACTGTCATTATCTTCACATACTGTCATTAAAACCGGTAAACATACACGTTTTGTCATTTCCCCCCTGTTTTATTTTTGTGATGGGGTCCCATCTAGCCGAAAAGATTATTCGTGATAAAATACTGTATGGTTTTGTGACAGCGGAGCTCAATCGTGACGTAGACGAACTCCGTGGTTAGAACGACCTGATCGTGTTCTGAGCCAACACTGCCTCGCGTCTACCTTGCGTGCGCCAGTTGCGATCTGCGAGCTACACCGTCACTTCGGAAGTGAGCCTTGGTGCTCTCACTGAGCTTTTCGCGCCCTTCGCGCACTCGCTCGAGCAAGAGAAAATCTAACGAGCCCCCAAGTCAGAAGCGCCCAAAATAAAAACGGTGCACTTGTCGTTTAGTCATCTGTGCAGAGCATGGACGCTCTGTCCTCCGCCATTTGTCAAGCCCAGTGGAGTTTCTTAAACTTCATATTACTTAGAATTTATGCTGACACACAGACAGAAAGCGAGAGGTTCGTTGTCAAAACAGCTTTCGCAGTCAGTTCTTCTCCTTCTTTGACGAGTCGTATGTCATTAGCTTTGCCTTCACGATACGAAGTGATTCGTGCTTCATCTGATGTTATCTGGCGTGTAGAAGATGTAGCGGTTTTTTGTCTCCTAAAAGTTTATGTGGAGATTGTGCACACGCACAACTCGAGGGCACGAAGCGAGAACAAGGCGTCCGGCATCGGAAGTAAGTTAGCCTGAAAGAAGACAAAGTGAGGAAGACGACTGCCGCTGTACGTTAGTCAACCGATTGAAGATTGCTTTCATCTTCGCGGCAACTCTACTCGTTGGTCGCCCATCAAAAACGAGTAGTTAAAAATAACGGAGATGGTACATTAGGGATTGTTTACAGTGGATGGTCAGAACTGGACCAGGACTTGCGTTATGGATTCGTCCAGGACCGAAGTAAGATAAAATCGGGGAGATGGGGCGGTTTTGGGGGGATAGGACGAGAATTGAAAAAAACGAAAATTACAGGCCAGTGAGTGTCTGCCGTGCGATGCATTTTTGCAAATCAAGCGCGTTACAAATCAAGCGCGTTGCAAATCAAGCGCGAGAAAGCGCGCGGGCTAACCAAAGCGTGCGGGAGCGGCTTATGCGGCGCGAGGAAGGCGCAAGCGGCGACGAGAGGCAGCCAGGTGAGTGCTGTGTGTGTCTGCAAGGCGAGGGGGGCGTCAGAGGTCGCGTGGGTGCTGTTTTTCGAGCTTGGGCGTGCTTGAGCAGGCTCGCGCGAGGACTTCACGCGTGGTCGGGAGTCGCTGACGGCACGGAGAGTGAGAGCGAGCAAAGCAAAGACAGTCGGGTGCGTGTACGAGTCGAGGTGAGCTGCTTCGAGCTCATCTCTCACCAAATCCAGGCCTAACATAGGATTCGGAACCTGTTGTGTACTTGCGTGCGCGTTGCAGCTTACAGACGCGTGATTGTGATGAGCGAAAAATCGAAGGACGCGGGCAGTGGCCATGTGCTGACCCCAGAGACGCTCGCGCTGGTTCAAGTGCCTAGGGCTGAGGCGACAGATGTGCAGCCGTCGCTGCGGACCCCTCGGAGACGGAGCCAGGGTGGGACCGGGTCGGGTGCTGCGTCGCGCAGACACCACGCAAGAGTCCGCGCCTCCTCGCCGGAGCATCGCCTGGCATTGTACCGGCCTCGATGAAGAGAAGCCGGCGGCACCAAGCACGCCGGCCGCGCAAGCTCCGTCGGTGCCGAAGCAAGCTCCTCTCACAGCACAAGCCCACAAGCTGCGCAAGCCAAGCCGGCCGAGCCGTGCCCGCGTGCTGCACCAGCTGCGTCAGCGAAGCCGACCGTGGCAGCAAAACCAGCCACATTGTCTCTTCACGCGGAAAAACGACCCGTGACCAGAGCGGTGTCGACCAAGTACTTTGCCGACGTTGTCGAACAGCGTCGCGAGAGTGTCACCATGGCGCGCGAAGACACGCCGGCTCTTGGTGATGCGTCCCTGTCGTCATAGAGGAAGCTCGATGCGACTGCGCTGGGCTTGGCGGACGAGGAGGAAGACGAGGAGTCGAGCGGATCAAGTGGAGATGCGGATCCTGGATCCAGGTCTGATCCAGAAGTGGTCCAGGTTTTGAAGGACAACATCCGTGTGAGCCCACTGGAGCCCGAGCACAGCGACTGGGCAGCATGGTTCTCCTACCTGCGTCAGTACTCGGAGAAGACACATCAAGTGATTCGAGTTCACGGGTGATGAGCTGCAGTCAGTGCAGCAAACGGATCGCGCGAATAAAGGGGACGCAGGATGGGGCGGCGGTTCTCTACGTGCCAGAATTGTGGGAGACATACCAGCGCGTCTACATCTGCACCCATGGATGGAAGCCAATGGAGCGAGGCACGGAGAAGAGACCGCGCCGGCACGTTCACTTCACGGACTGCCCCTTCCAGTTCGTTGTCCAGATGGCGATGAAGGGCGATGCGTGATGCCTTGTGGTGAAGTCCGCGCTGCTTCAGCACAACCGCTTGATCGACGAGTACACGTTCGGCACGTGCCCATCCTCGCGCGGCATCCAGGACCCGGACACCAAGTCGCGGGTGGAGATGATGATCACCGCCGGCACCCCTCGGTTTAAGATCTACGACTACCTGCTGAACGAGTCCGAGAACGTGATCAAGCACGATGTGGACAATCTCGTGAACGCGCACAAGTCGAGCGTGCCGCGGAAGGACGATGACGAGGCGACGGCGGCTATGTTTGCGAGATTCCTGAAGGATGACGATGGGTCAATCGTGACGATCGACGAGTCGGACGCCGGCTAGAGCGGCGTGATCTCCATAACGACTCGACACATGCGCGAGATGTACTCGCGCTTCCCTGACCTTCTGCTGGTGGACTGTACGCACAAGACGAATTGGTATGTGATATTGTGTCCATGTCTCGTCCATGTTTTGCCCAGGACTGACACAGGATTTGTCCATGATGCCCAGGTACAACTACCAGTTGTGCACCTTCATGGTGATGGACGAGTTCAGAGAGAGGCAGGTCGTACAACAGTTGGTGCTCAAGATCAAGTCGAACTGGCACATGGACAAAGCACTCGAGCACTTCAAGCGAGCCAACCCAGACCGTTTCAAGATGGTCCAGGTCGTGATCGTGGACAAGGACCTGCAGGAGATCCGAATGATCAACACGCACTTCCTTGAGGCAAGAGTGCTGATCTGCTTGTTCCCTGTGATCAAGTACCTGAAACTTCTGTCTCGCAAGCCTGAGTACCCAAAGATCTCGGCCGACGACCACTCAGCCATCGATCACGCTATCCACAATCTGATCTACGCATCCACCAGCGACGAGTACTACAACAACTGGGCATCGCTTCAGCAGATCTGCACGCAGCTCAACTATGACGACTTCTTCGAGTACGTGGACCGCAACTGGAACGCCTGCAAGAAGATATGGGTGATGTACCTCCGCGCAAAGCTCCCCCACTTCAAGAACCACACGAACAACCGTCTGGAGAACTTCTTCGGGAAGACCAAGGACGGGGTGTCGGAGAGTACCAGTATGGCGATGCACATCGAGACCCTGATGGCGACGGCTCGGCGACGGGAGAAGGAGTATATGTACAAGAAGTTCCGCGTCGGTTGCTTCACGAACGCAGTGTACGATGAGGAGATGGCGCAGGTGCTACGCTTCACCACCCACTTCGTGGCCGAGCAGATCGACTCAGAGTTCGCAGCGACTACGCTGAAGTCGGACGTGTACAAGTACAGCGTCGATCAGTGTGGCGAAGGTCCACAGCACACACTACACCCACACGGTCAACCTTCTCGAATAGAAGTGCGACTGCCCCTTCGGCAGTTCGATGAAGCTGCCATGCGGGCACGCGACGGCGTTCCGTAAGCACCACGACAACGCGACCATCATCCCGCTCGCTCGAATCGACGTCAGTTAGATGCAGTAGCCTGTCGTGCATTTGATTGTCGAGGTCTCTACCATGATTTGTCCAGGTCCAGACCAGGACTGGACTAGGATAGATTAAGGACTGGACCAGTACTAACGTAGGTATCTCACGGACTTAATCATATGTTGCCCTGTAGCTTTGTCAGATGGGTGCGGAGCGAGGACAAGCTGGCTAAAGTCCGCCAGGTGGCGTACAACAAGCCGAGTAGCTGCGACGCAGGGGCGACTGCGCGATCAGCTGCAGACAAGTACAAGGAGGCGATGCGTGCCATGAAGATTATCTCGACGGAGCTCGCGGACATAGAAGACGACGACGAGTTCCAGGAGTTCTTGGACTTTCTGCTCAGCCAGTGGCGGAACATCCGTCAGCGAAAACGCATTCGTGTAGAAGAGCCGGCCGTGGACGAGCAGGAGTGGATAGACCCGTCATAGACGCACAGTCTGTACTCCGACGACGTTGATGATGTGCAGATGTTGGCGACAGCCGCAGTCCAGCTCGCGCAGCCTGAAGCGATCGACGCCGTGTCGCAGCCAGCGGACCCCACGCCAGACCCTGCCAGCACACAGCTCGCGCACGACGAAGCGAGACAGAGAGCTGACGCTCCTGACACTACCGATCCTGAACCAGTCCTGGACGAGACCCGGTAGGATCCTGGTCCGGATCCTGTCGTTTCTGGAGGCGGTCATGGACCCCACATTATCCGTAGCTCTGATTGGTTCAACGAGTTCGTCGACGAGGAGCCCCTGTCCATCCGACTAAACCCGAACGCAAAGAAGACGGGCGGCCGGCTCTCGATAAGCAGGCGCGTTCGAACGAAGGGAAGCAGGACCGCGCGAGGTTCAATGCGTCCGAGAAAGCCAGGCGCAGCCTCGGCGACATCACCTTGCTCCAGCTGGTGGGCTCGCTCGATCGCGAGGCGCTCGGTCAGAACGAAACGCTCAAGGGACGGGAGGGTGTGGCAGTCAAGTTCGCGGATCATGAAAAAAGCACCCAAAGTACCAGAGACGCGTAAACCCGGTGCGGAACCAAAACGCGTTTTACGTGCTTCCAAGGCAACTCCCGGACGCGTGCGTGCGCAAGTTGCCGCTGACAAATGCGGTCAGCGACGCCATCTCGGTTGTCATCGCAGAGCCAGACGAGCCAGCCAACTCAGCCATCGCAGACAACCGCACAGGAAGTCAAAATCGCGACGATCGCTGGCGTCGGATCATTTATGCGGCTCCAAATCGAGATGATGCGGCGTATCGAGGTGCTGCGCGACCCGTGAATGGCTGGCTCGGCGATGTGCAAGTGGCTGCTATCGGACGCTCTAACCGCGGCGTCGCCGAACCTCCACAAACGCGCGCGCGACATGCATGACCAGATTCGGTCCATGTATCCGTCCATGATCATGCCAGGACTGAAGATTAACATCCATGTTTCCAGTCTCTACCGCATGAAGCTGCCGCACTGGCTCGACGACGCATTGATCTAGGCGCTTTGCGAGCGCCTTGTGCAGACGGATTCGTCTGTGCACTTCGTGGGGTTCGTGTCGGCGAAGGCGACGAGGTCACGCAGGTCAAGCCGACAGATGGTGGCGGGCGAGATCATGGCAAGGATCGTGGGCCACAAGAACAAGGACGGCGTGCGCTACATCCTGCTGCCCGACAACTTCGGAAATTACCACTGGTGTGGGGTCGTTGCGGACCTGCAGACGAAGCGCATTCTCTACTACACCTCCCTCAACAAAACCCAGTACGTGAAGTCTCTCGACATGCTACGCTGGCAGATCGAGAAGGACGTGTTGCCGGATTACGAGGTCGTCGAGTCGAACTCGCATGTTCAGTTCCATGACTTCTGCTGTGGGATGTTCGTTGCTACAAGGTGTGGCGGCACACAGACTAGACGGTCTCGAATGACCTCGTCTGCCAAGAGCTGATTCGTCGCCGCTTCGAGTTGCTGTTCGTCGTGATGACAGGTGCCAAGGCCGAGTAGACGATGAGCAAGGAGAACACCACTAGCTTAGCGGTGAGCGAATGCAAGCGTGCGTTTTTGAGTGAGTTCGCAGTGTTCGCATTTGCCTGCGTGGTGTTGTGTGATGGTGTGCTCGTGCTTCGAGATTGTGCAATGGTGACTTGTTCGTTTTGTCAAAAGACACGGAAAATCCTGGACAAATCCTACTATTGGTACCTGGACATATCCTGGCTAAATGTAGTTTACGTCCTCGTGAAAGCGCGTGTAGTTTTCAAATCGAATATAACCGCGACCTTTTAAATATTCGATTTTGTATTTCATCATCTTAAAGAGGGGTAACTTCAAGATCAGAAATCCTGGCCTAAAACAGAACAGGACATGGATCAGTCATGTTTTTTGGGTGTACTACATAAAAAACGACTCCTGGAGTGTAGCATCTGCCTAAAAGGAACTCGACACGCTCAAGTCCACTTTTGCCAAGACAACTTCCAAAACGAACAGCAATAGTGGCAGGAGCACTCACATCACACATGTATTCTCATTATGCATTCAGTGCAGCTGAGGTCGCTGTGTTAGCAGCAGCCAAAGCCAAAGTGTTTCGTTTTCGCTGTGTCATGTTTGCTTAAACTAGTACTCGGTAAAATGTACAGTAGACTGCTACTCTCCAGCCAAACTCCATGAAGGCTTTGGCTACAAGTACTTTGGAGAACTTCTTCTTCACTGCGGTTGAGTCTGTTTAAGACCGAGAAAAAGGCATCGGCGTCGAAAATCGAGGTTGAAAGGCCCAACCGCTCGAATAAACTTGGGGATCGCGTCAAGAGTGCGGTACGGCTTGTTGAACGAATTCTGCGCGGTTGCGGATTGTAAATCGGCGCGCAGGCCGGCTGAGTCGGTACTTGCCAATGCCGGGAAAAAACTTCGAGGTGGAGGCGGTGGATACCAGGAGCGAGAGCAATCTTGAGCAGCTCGTGATCACACGGGCGACCGTGCGTCGCACGAAATACGCTGAAGCATGGCCGTGTCAGGCGCTTTCCTCCAGAAATTGCTCTCAGTCGGCTCTCCGTCTCGGTGAACGCCCAGATAGCCACCCGCCTCGTTACGAACTCGAAGGCAGAGGCTTGGATGCGAAACGGGACGGTCACGCTGCTCCTCGCTTAGATCAGCGAGGACCGAGAGACAGCTCCTTCCCACCAAGGTAAAAGCCGCTCGAACTCTGTCAAGAGGTCCGATTGCGAGCCCTGAAGCCACTTTTCGAGCTGTGCGTGTGTGTTTTCGATGTTGAAGTGTGTAAAATGCCAAAGTGCGAATAGCTGTTTGCCCACGCCGCCACAACTCGAGCTTTCTGACTCCACCAATTTTTATCGAGGCAGCCAGCAAGCGGAGGGCTGAGAACCCGAAGTGCTTGGGCCTGTCGGTCAAACACGGTCCCCATGGTTGAATCCATTGCGAGGTAGAACTCACGTATGAAAGCATTTGTTTCAGCCGTGTTGCGAAAGAGCAGGTCGCCTGGAGCTGGCGAATCGGCTCGCTCTTGGCCAAGCTCAACGCGGACGCGCGCTTTGACCGCTCGGCACATGTGCTAGCGGCAGACAATTGAAGCCGACTCGGGGAATACTTGAGCGACAGCAGCGAGGCAAGCGAGGTCAGTGAGAATCACCTTGGGGAGAAAAATCGCGTGCTGGGCCAGCATTTTCGCGAAGCGAAGACAGCACTCATAGGAAATCGGAAGTCGACTCTCCTGGAAGCCAGAAAAGCGCAACAGGGAGGACGGTGTTAAAACCCGAAAGCGTGATGCCATTGAACAGTGGCAGATGAACCAGTTCATCTTGTACGTCGCGTCCATGATTAGCACCTCTGGATACTGCTTGTACTGCGCGATGGTCCCTGATGAACCCAGAGAAGTTACCGCAACTGGTTTGTCGCTGTTGACGGAGTACCGAAAGAAGAATGTGAGCTCGTCCACGCGGGTATAAGCGCTTGAGCTGAAGTCTGCGTCGACAAAACAGCGCGGCGCGCTGCACTCTCCCCGTTGGATATGGTTTTTGGGGTCATCAATGTGCTTGAGGCGAGGCGTAGGAGCGCCGCTTGGGTTGTCGCCAGCGAAACCCCGACAGCACCGCCGACTGCCACGAATTGTCTGGTGGTGAAAGAAAACTCAGAGCGAGATGCTTGAGCCGACCGCTAACAATCAGCTGCGTAGCCCCAGATATCAGTCGAAGGCTGGCCGTGATCCGTCTCTCGTGATGTTGATCCGCCAATCACCGCCTGGTATCTCGCTGTCGACCGCAGCTATCTTGATTCTCATCGGGCAGCCATTGTGCTTAGATCCACGTTGAGGCCGTACTGGCTCGGTCTGGCATAGACACCAGGCGTTCTTTGGCCTTCCAGCCCGGTCGTAGGCAAACAGCGAGAGATGATTTCGCCTTGCTCGCTCTTCGTCATCTTCTCCTTGGAGACTTCGAATTTGTGCTCCAATGACCAGCCATGGATCGCTGTTTCGGCAGCTGCTTCGGACTAGTAAACCACAGTTGGAAGGGTAGGAAAGTCGTGCACCATTGGAAGTGAATGGGTGGGCTGGACGAGCGGTCGGGGGCGCGGGAGCGGCGCAAGTTGGATAGTTGGATAGTGATTATATCCAGAGTAGTTACATCCATCTGACTGGGGGTCAGATTGGATCCCATCCTCTATATATTTCAAAATATATTTCGCTATACATGACGCGCTAAAATATTCTGCGAAATCTTATAGAATCTTTGATATTTTTATTCGTCGTGATTTCGCTGATGTTAGGATTACTATACCACATTCATCTTACCTGACCTCCTGAAATTCATCGAGGTAACTTACCTTCGTAAGCAATTCAAAACTCTGTATACCCTGTTATCATAATACCGCTCTGATCTTATATTTGATATGTGAGGTTGACCAAACTCGGGCAACCTTCACCAAAAATCAGTTAATTCCCAGTGTGCGTGTGGAAAATGCCCACTTGGCGTGATAAAAATCCCTCCCAACAGCAGAACAACAAACCGGGTATATACTAGGCTCTCAACATTCGTCCACCTCTTGGTATATCACCTGCGCCTACCTGGTCGCAGCGCGCGTGAGCAGCGCGCGTAAAACACCGTTTGTACCTCGCGTCCACGGCGAAAAACCGCTCACTGTTTGACCTTAAGCAGCCGCTGGGCCGTGTGCAAACAACAAACTCATCGCAGAACTCCCAGTCTATTCGCTTGCTATCGGCCCACCACACACGCAGCTTGATCCTTCAGACACTGGGCGCCACGGTAACTGAGATGGATGTCAGGCTGGTCGCACTCGCTGCGCTGGGGCACCCGCTGTCGTCACATAATC
>SMMQ01002939.1:91207-110780 GCA_008271595.1 [Pythium] brassicae (nom. inval.) | reverse complement strand
CATATAAATATAAACGCAAATCCATTTGCAAAAGCAAAAGCAAATTCTTGTGCAATTTCGCATTTCGGTTGAAATATTCAAGCCTCGCGAATACGATCAAGTTTAAATCGGTTGTGCGCAAAGGTTTGGGGGGGCGAAATGCCAGTAAAATTGTGGAACTTATCTCAAACTGGTCAGATCTGACGTAACGGCTTTTGACGGGTTCGCTCTGGCGTGGTGATTCTATATATACCAATTTGTATGCGTAATCGTATAAATTGATTACAAGCCGTAAGAAAGTGGACGTGGGCAATGGTATTTGTTTGAGTGTATTGGGGACACCGGCTGTTTACGCAACCGTCGTTTGCTGCTATCGAATATTGAGCACGTCGAACGTGGCGGTCAAAGTTGAGCGCGCCCGCGTGCAGCGTAGCCACCACCTCGCCTGTACTTCACCTACTCTTCGTCCTGCAGGGCAGCGGGGATCGCCGAGCCCGCTGGCGGTCCGTGGCGCACAAAGATGTAGTCAAACATGTCATTTGTCAGATGGGCCCGCGTAAGGCGTTGCGACATGATGTGCGAGCCGTCTGACTCCTCCTGCTTGCGGTGCGCGATCGTGTAGCACGCCATGTAGATCATTGAATCTGAGAGCGGCTAGACGACGAACTCTGGGTTCCACAGCAGCTTCGTGTCGAGCCTTGCCTGGGCGGACAGCGCCAAGTCCAGGCCCCCCCCCCCTCTGAGCATCGCCTTGTACTCGCCGAGCGTCGACCGGGTAGTAGTAATTGAGAATTAGCTGGACGTTTTGAAGATTTAACAATCACATCTCTAAAACGTCCATCCTTACCTTCTCATTCTCCAAATTGACTTTCAATCAGAGCCCCTCTCCATGCACCCTCATGCAATGCTTTTTAGATTTCATCAAACCAGTGACCACCAAGAACCACTCTCAAAGCACCACATTACCAGAAAAACACAATCTCTCTAACCACCCTCTCGTTGAACGAGTAGGTGTTTTTTTTAAAAACTATATACAATAAATCGCTATTTTAATAAGCTCTTATTAAAAGCAGATTTATAACTCATTATATACAAACTCAAAAATCCAATGAGTATTTAAATGATATATGTATCAGGATCATTTTTCAAAAATTTCATTGAATAGATAATTTCAGTTATCAAATCAGGGACAATACCATGTGGATACAAATCGAATAAATAAGAGTCAATCATATATCTATTTAAAATGGATAGTTCATTCTCGTTAAAGAGTTTACTAACAGTAAAATCATACCCATAATTGCAAACATAGCAAATATTTGCGAAGTAATGCTGACATTTGTTATTATAATACCTCTTGACGATATTCATGTTTATTTGTAAATAATGAGTGACATGATGGGTAAGAGAGTTGTATGTCAGACAAATATTTAGAATATATAGAATAGTATTGGTTTTGCAAATAAAATAACAGTATATGGTGATTAATTTTTGCTTCGTACTCGAAGCAGCTCAGATCTGAGCTTTTTAAGTTTTCCAATGACATAGTCTAACTGATTGAGCCAGTTAAAAAAGTCTCTGTCATTATCAAATAGCCATTGAATTGATAGGTTTTTATATTTCCCCAGTTCATATTATAGTCGAGACATACATCTCTCTTTTTTTCGTCAAGATAAGATTTGATATCAGGATTACGTTTGAGAATTTTATCATTTGAATAGAATCATTTGCAATAAGATACATCACTGTTAAATACAGTTTCAAGTGATTTTCCACGGTACTTTCCAAACGAAATTATGATGAGTTGACATATGTTGTATATACTATGCAATATGCAAATTACGCATTTAAATAAATAAATACACAAAATAGTTTATTTGAACAAAATACTATCTAAACACTTAATCACTACGATACACTTCCCCAGTTAGTGCGTCAAGTTCAAGCTCACGTTCATATACAATTAGAAGCAGTAGATCACTACCCTGAGCAGCACGGTTAGTTCCACTTACAACTATCGAAGCCGGGACGTCAGGATGAGTTTGACGCGAACAATCAGCGATAAGAAACCGATTTGCGTTGCTCCATTGCTGTTTATCAGCAGACCGCAATTTTGGCGATTATCAAGGTCTCCATTGATAGCACCGAGTTTAAAAAACTCTTCACGGAATGAAGAAAAGTCATAATCTTTAGAGCTGTTAAATACGTTATCACCACCGATGTGAACTTGGAACGAACGAATAGCGTTTCCAGGGTGTAGAGTTCCCGGGGCGCTGTCCAAAGGGCTTTGGTATCGCTGAACCCCATGAGGGCGCATAGTTCCCAGATGACGTCTCAGCGAAAGGTAGAAACGTTACGTATTTGATATTGCGCAAGTTTCCAGACGCTTGTAGATTGAAAGGGGTATTAAGTTGAGTTCCATCTGTTTTTGTACCGAGACCAGTCTTTTTATCAAGCATCTGAGCATAACAATCAAGGTGATTAATTTTCTTCACAGAATTGCTAATCAGAGATGTAGGGTTAGCTAATTCATATAGCGGTACATATAGTCGGGTCTGATTGAATGGAAAATATCCACTTCCTTCAATGAAGGTGTTGCTTAGAGCATTGTTAATAGCTCCATACGCTACGGTTAAGAAAGAGTCTGTGATGAGGCGCCCTACTAGAGGAGAACCAACAGCAGAGCTTGAAAGCATGATAGGACACGTCACACCCAAACTCATGACGGATTTCTGATGGGTATAACCGCCATTTACCGACTTCACACTGAATTGCCCTTGGTTAATGCGGAGCCGAAGTTTGAATTGACAGTTGGCACTTAGAGATAGCTTTATGAAAACCGCGCGAAGCGACGTAAGAGGCACTTTCATAACCCAGAAGTAGCTACCTACATACCCATGTGAGGTGATGTTACCTGAACCATCAACAGTTGGATATGTGAATTCCTTGAAGCAAGATTTACCAAACTGTTCAACAATGTTTTTGGTAGCTGTAGTCCCAAACGCAGGCCACGAATATGAACATGTCGAGTTGGTACTATCTACTACAACCAGCGCAGAATGAATCATCCGTTCAAAATATCCACAGTTCATAGCAAAATGTTCTTGATTGGTATCACCACTCATATCTACATCAGAAAAAGGAGCTGTTAGGCTAAATACATTACGATTAATTTAGTTATTCGCATATCCATCGCCGACGAGAGAAGTGATATTAGTCGATTGGTTAATGCTATGCCAACTATCAAGATATAGTAGTTTGTCACTACCATGCTTTAGAACCTCAGCAGGTGTTGTTTTGGCCCATGCTTGAAGATTTTGCTAGTATTTTTTAACACCCAGTTTCTGTGTCAACCAGGCCAAATTTTAAGTAATGCAGAAATGTGAAAAACTAAAATCAAGACGAGCACGTTTCAAGACTGTCAAAGCACATGGTCAGATAGCGCTTCATGCTGGGATCAAGATGGTCTTGATGCGATGTTCATCCGACAAGCCAATGCCGTGATATGTGACAGGCAAAAAAGTTTCTCGCCTATTTCGGCTCTACGTGGTCATCGTTTTACGAATTTGTAATTTGCGATTTGACGACCAAACTCAGATTTGAAAGCCACAACGGTACGATTTTGTCTTTTTTACGTCGATGTGTCTAAATGTCCGGTAATATTGGACTTCTCAACCAGACAAATCAGTAGATAATCGAAATATATGTGGCCGGTACAGAAGAGGTCGATCACAAAACTCCCTACACTTGACACTGACCAACTTCGAGAGCGTGACCGAGCTTATCTGCGACTCATTATATTTGTGCGAGTGTTCGGCAGTGTAAATTGTTCGTAGTACAGTCACTCGCTGCCTTCAAAAACAAACCCATCCACTTTTTAACACTTTCGAATAAATTTGAATAACGTCAAGCAGGCTCCACACCCAAGCTTGCAAACAACACCGTTGTTCATGTGTCGTGTCGGTGAATATGCACACAATTTTTTGTCTCTATTGCCGCAGTATTGACGATCTTTGTTTTTGGGGTCAAAATGCATTTGGCCTGGTTGACTCAGAGACTGTGTGTTAAAAGTTGTTTAACTGATTATCTTTTATTGTTGAGTTCAACGCTGAGCGAACCAATGATGGTTGCGATATTGAAACTTTGTTATAAGTGAAAAGCGACTGAATGCTTGCGTACCAGATGTACTGGCTTTGCCAGTCATTTTCATAGTGGCACTGAAAGGAATGACGAGATACGAGTCTTCAAGCGAAGCAGATCGTGTGTTGCCAGTTAGCTGTGTTGTTCAATCGAAGTTGATTAAGCCACTGTAACTACCATTGTTTTGGTCAGGGATCATTACAACGCTTTTAGATGCCGATACCTTAATCTCATCGTCAAAAGACGACATTGCATGGCGAAGAAGCGTTTGGTCGGCAGTCTGGGTGCTCAAACCTATTTATATGTCTATAGAGGAGTTGTTATATTCGTATAAATATAAAATTCAAATTAAATAAGTGGAGCTTTACAAAGGAGTAACGAGCGATCACGATATTAGCGAAACGATTTGCGCATACGATTGGATGGTGTATACGACATTCCCGAAGTTGAACCGGACAAGATCAGAAGAGCGTCCTTTATTTCTCTGCTGCGGAAAAGTGAAACAGGTCATTGGTATTGCATCCACAATGGCCACTGGTTTGGTTCGATGGGTACACCACCACCTGAAAAAATAAAAGTAACTAGTTATTCGCAGAACAGTTCCAAGGTACTGTTTCCGAATATTACGGGATATATTGCATTTTATGGCTCTGCTGTCAATAAAAAAGTTAATCTGACTTTAATGAAGCATTTTGACGACTTATATATTGATGTTATCTGATTGCGACGCTAACCAATAGATATATTTTGTGATTTCACATGCTTTGATTTATCTCCTTTCGGATGAATTGATCCACATTCGTACTCTATTTTCACAGCATGTCAAATTTTGTCATTAGCCGCTCTCTCTACTTTATTTGGTCTGTTTCGTTCATATTCGCAGTAATGCCCAATGTGTTTAAGACGGTGAAGTCTATTTTTTGCGTTTATATCTTCGATATTGTCATTATAGTATTTTTTTATATTTTACCTTTATGGTTTCAATATTATCCACACAGTAAATTTTCTTTTTCTCACAGATAGCTTCTTTGTTTGCTTCATAGTATTTACGACTCACGTCAATTAGTTTTTCTTTGTTCTCCTTACGATATTTCTTTACTGTAAGCTTCATGATTGTGAATGAATTTTTATGTTAACACATGCATTACGAAACTTAACGATCCAGATGACTTCATAAGCAAATAAATGTCTGCGATCAACAACCTCATACTCTTTCACCAACACCATTTGAAACTTTTCGAACCCGTATTTCTTGAAGTGGTGGTATATCGAGATCCCACTGTGAACCCCATCCACCCATCGTAAATAATCATATTTATGATTTTGCCATCTCTTTGGCAACTCATTAAATGTAGAACCAATATAGCAAATTTTGCTCTCAAGATGAATGATTCTATAAACACATCCAATCATAATGGTTCAAATGTACCTTCTATATTTATTTGGTATTTGCCAAAATAGAATTTAATTTAAATTCATAATATCTAAAATTCAATATAAGATGACGTTCTATATACCATTCGCGCTTGACATTACGCAACCTCAGCATAAAAAGGCTCATGGTGGTAAGGTCGTCACTCTAAGTGCTAAGCAACTGCAGGGCTCTGGTTCAAAAATTTGGGTTCATCCTGAGGTGTATGCTAAGATCACTAAAGCTAAACGAGCAAAAAAAGGCACGCAAACTTATCTATTGCCTGAGGATCTTCAGACAACAGCTGAACTTGAAGGCGGGAGTATTGGAAGCTTCCTTGAAGGACTTTGGAGATTCGTTAAAAACGATCTATACCCTATTATCAAACCAGCGCTTTCGGGTATTCTGGACGCAGCTATTCAGCCTGTAGCAACAGCGCTTGGTCCAAATGATGTAGCCGCGCTCTTAGGGAGAATGGCTATTTAAAACTTAACCGGCGTGGGGGGTTCAGCGAAATTTTTAATCAAAGGTAGCCCCGAGATGAAGGAACACATGGCGATGCTACGTGCACGGCGTGGAGGTTCCTAAAAGCTTTGAGGCTTCTAAACACCTTCAAAGTATACTTAGATTAGTCAGTTATTTTTTTGGACACGAAATAGAATCTCAATCAGGATATTTAGATCTCTGATTTTTACGGGACGGTTTTCCAGATCAACAATCTGAAGGTTGATATTTGAAAACGAACCATTTGCGATTTCGTACCAAATAAACTCATTTGGTTTTTATGACACGATATCCCCGATCTTAGTCCCAGCGGTATTGAAACTACATAGAATATCAGACGGGTTTGAAACGACATTATCAATTAGCGAGCATCTAATAGAATACGAACTGACAGGGCTGACCTGAAGTGTTACATTACTTAAGAGACTAACCAGCGAAGTAGAAGGCGAACTCGGATACGTCCCAGTAGAGAAACCAATAAGTTTACCAAATTCACTATTCGAAATGATGAGACGAGGCGTACGAGGAGTAGAAGGAAGTCCTGTTCCGGTAGTTGAGTGTAGACCTCTCGCTGGGCGAGTATATGTACCGAGAGAGCTTGGAAAGGGGCTTAAATCTAATTGATCACTATAGAAAGTCGGATTCTCAGTAAGTTGAAGGTAATATTCTCTGTTGCCATCCGTGTCAATGAGGTATGCTCCTGCATCGTCACATGCTTTATCATCATCCGATTGATATCAGAGTAAGAATAATACCCATCGTTAAGAGAAACGGTAATGATACTCGTCGTTGCGGCAGTTGGGATCTCATTTTAAAAAGTTTTGTTTGAGTGTTGAGTAGATACATTGAAAACTGAATTGTACATCGTCAACCCTGCAACACAGAGCTCCATGTTTGTTAGATTTGAAGAGCTGGAGTTAAGTGGGTATGTAAATGAATTATTGAGGCCATTTTGAATGGCATGTTTGCTATTGATGCTAACTAAGTACGACATCTTTGCTTATTTATATTGAATGCATCATAATTATTTCAGTTTTGATGCATGTAATGTTTCAGGGTTAATGACTCTATCAAAATTCCACCTTACTTCAGTCCGCACAGAATCAATGAATATCAGCTAAGCTGCCTCTTTGGTACACATCAAATAAGCATGGTTGAACTGCTCATTTGTGAATGGAACCGAGAAGTCCTGTTGGACCATTTAAAGGTCCTTCTTTGAATTTGCCTTTAATATGCAACAGTTCTCACTATTCTATCGAACGACTTTGTATGTACCTAAATGGTAACTGTGAGTCAGAAATATTGTGCTGATACTAAAATGACGACCACGGGTAAAAAAAGTGGGAGAACACGCTTTTCTGTAGGTTCATGTCGTTAGCATAGTCATCTATTACACAAAGTTGGAGACCAGTCGTCTTGGCGCTCAGAGCTACTTGCTCAACCGAAGGAACTGTTTCCCAAATGGTGATAAATCTTCAATTTGCCTCTTAGATGTTGTAAAGTTCTTGATCTGCATTTTTGCTATAATGTGGAGGTGGCTAAAAACGGATCGGGGTGACTTTAGGATACGCATTACAGAGTTATCTTTTCTGTGTAGCTAGGCCCAACTAGAATCATTCTAAATAAGGATTTGATCCCTAAGGCTTTATATCCTTCACACCGGCTGATTAATACTCTTTTGGGAGACTAACACCGTAATTCGGTATAGTCGTGATTAATTACTAAGTTAAATTATAACAACATATCAAAATGGGCTTTACATTTTCTGAAGCGAATTTCAACAGTATTCTTTACAACCCTAATTTCTATGCAGAAGATGGTGCGAGCTTTAGCTTAGAAACCGCGGACCGATATTATCTACTTAAAAATGATTTCAGATTATCGTACATCTCAAATATCACCACAGGCGTAGCTTCGGCTAGTAGCGCTCTTTGTCTCGACTCAAGTCTGAGTATAACAGAAATCAATAATGTTGGATGTACTTCCATTTACAGTGTGAGTACAGCATCTATATCTCTACTTAATGGCATTACAGCAGGCTTTGCTTCAGCCGGCAAGGCCCTGATTGTTGACACTGAGAAATCAATATCAAATCTGAAGAAAATTTCAACTACTTTCACATCACCTTATACTACTCTGTCCCAAAATGTTTGGCATGTTTCACATTTTGTTGACACTGTATCAGTGAATCGAACAACAAACTGATTCTAATGGCATATTTGAACAGCTCTCGTCTAGACAATTTTTTGCGGTTTTTTCCATTTAAATCCGACACCATTTGGCCATGCAACAACAGCCAATCGATTTGATTGGTGTAAAACATCTTTGACTGCAACCGCCTCCTGCGGATTGGGGAGAGACAACTCACTCTCAAACCCACCCAAGTGCGATGTCTCCCGTCGATGAGCTCACCAAGGTCTTCGGCGAGCTGCAGCTCAAGACGCACTACCGCAAGCTCTCTGCTCAACAGAAGACTCAGCTGATCACAGAACTCGTCGCAGACAGCGTCAACGGCAAGCCCAAGCGCGGCGCTCTCAAGTCCGCTGCTGAGCGGTGGCAGTGCGGTCTTCAGACCGTGTATCGAGCGTGGCGAGCGTATTCAGATCAACTCGAGCGGGGTCGCGTCGGCATCTCCTTCCCAACGAAGTCGTCCAATAGCGGCCGCCCCTGGCTCACCGAGGTGTCGATCACAGACTTGCATGCTCGTGTAAGCAGTCTCCCAATCAAAAAGCGCAGCACCTTCCGCTCGATGTCGTCCGCGCTCAACATCCCGCGCTCAACCCTCCACCGATATGTCAAGTCCGACATTCTCCGCGCGCACATGATCTCACTGCAGCCGATGCTGTCTCAAGAACAGCGGCAAAAGCGACTTGCGTTCGTCTCGCCCCACGTCGTCCGCCTGCCAGCCGGCCCCCACATCTCGCCAATGTATGACTATGTTCATCTGGATGAAAAATGGTTTTACTTGGTGAAGTCGAAGCGGCGCGTGTACCTCACACCGACAGAGGTGGCGCCGCGCGTGAGAGTCAAGCACAAGTCGCACGTGCCCAAGATTATGTTCCTGTGCGCGGTGGCCCGACCACGGCGCGATCCTGTGAGTGGCGTCGAGTTCGACGGGCGCATCGGAATGTGGCCCTTTGCGGAAGAAGCCCCTGCCCGACGCAGTAGCAGAAATCGTGTCGCAGGGGCCCTCGAGCTGAGGGCGTTTCCAGCGACGAAGGAAACCTACAAGCGCATGGTGCTGAACGATGTCGTGCCGGCTATCATCGCGAAGTGGCCGCGCTGGAGCGGACAAAGCATCGTGCTTCAACACGACAACGCGAGTCCGCACGCGTCAGTGACAAGCGAGGACTTCGAGGCTCTCGCGGAGTCGCACGGGCGGAGAGTTGCGGTGCGGTACCAACCCCCACAGTCTCCGGACCTGAACGTCCTGGATCTGGGGTTCTTCGCGTCGATCCAGGCCGAGTACTTCAAACAACGAACGGGGTCGATTAAAGAGCTGGCCGATCAAGTACGCGAGGCATTCTATTCGATGCGCAGTGAGGCTCTAGACAACACATTCATCACGCTGCAGCATGTGATGGTGGCTGTGCTCCAGGCTTGTGGTGGAAATGACTTCAAGCTTCCACGCCAGCACAAGGCAAAACTGCGACGTATGCACGTTCTTCCTCCTCTAGTCCCGGTCTCCTGCGACGCCTTGGATGAGATCTGTGAAAGAGTGGCTTCCATTTAATTGCTCGCTTTGATTCGACATTTGGCCAATTGGAATCTGGTCGTCTTGAAATTTGGCATGTTTGGGACAGCAAAAGTGTCAAACATTATGGGACAGAGGAAGTACCAGTTTTAGTGGATATCAAGGCCCAGTTGAAGTCTCTCTCCAGCTGAACTGTGTTTCCGGGACGCAATCGTTTGGATAGGTTACTTCCCACTCGTTCGCTCTGATGAGCGGTAATACAAACTGTCTGATCATTGATGGAACAATAGGCAACATTGGAATAGAGAAATCACCTACTAGCAATCGTCTAGATGTTTTGGGACTATCAACTGTGATCTACTGGCTGTAGGTGGGACCTCTTTAGATGCATCTAAGACGAATAAGCTCAATGTCAGTACAGATGGTTTCGCATAGACCTCAAAGCACTGATTCTAGATACTAATCGAGAATTAACAAATCTGAAGAAAATTAGTATGACTTATAACAGCCCATACACGATTTTCAATGGATATCAATCAAGCTAGCTCTGAGATTAGTTTACAGCTTAACAGTATAAGCGGAGTACAATGAACTACGGCATTAGTCGAGAGCTGTAGCGGCTGCAGAGGACCTCTTGCGAGCCTATGCGTGATGCAGCACCGCGCATGTAGCCATCTATCTTACCGCTTCATTTGTAGTTTTCGACCTTGAGAGGCTTGCTACCCGTAGATTTCTACCATCGGACATTTTGTGAAAGCTACGAGAAGTGAATCCGCGGGTGTTGATTCGATTACGCGGCTGCCTCGAGTCATTCTTGCTCTCCTCGTCACTCACGTCGGTCAAATCGAGGAGGGCCGCGCGTTTCGCGAGCTCCTTGTCGCGCAGATTCTGGACGCGCTCTCGATCCAGCATGACGACGCATGATCTCGAGAACTTGCGCCTCATCTTGTGCAGAAAGACCCATCCATGAAACGGGTCGTGGCGGGAGATGCACCGCCAGGATAACCCGGGACGGTTGGTCGCCCTCACCTTGCTTGGGTAGCGCTCGCATTTGATTGGCAGGACGGTGTTGATGCTGTGCACAAGCTCCACCAGGACGGGACACTTAGGGTTGTTGAAGGTCGGCTCCATGGCAGATGGAGAAGTAAGCTCTCTCGATGTCACGGATATCATGGCGGCTTCGTCAAACATGAATCTATTTTTGTGAGTTTCATCGGTTTCAAGGCGTTTCTGGCATAAAATTCATGATCAAGCCAAAAAGACGCAGTCGCTTCTAATTTCGCTACTTGGTGAGTGAAACGCACAAAGGCGCACAAAGCCGCATCAAAGGCGATCCAAATTTGAGGGTTCAAGTAGACTACACCCACATTCGGGAGATCTCGACCGCTCGATGTGACCGATCGGGACAGATAAAGGCGGAGAAAATCTCGTGAATTGTGGATCCGACCAAAAATAAATACCCACGCTTCCTAAACGCTCGACGAGGGGAGGTGCGTTCTCCGTTGGGTGGTGGCCGGCTCTTCCTGCCGCCACGAAAGCTTGACGAGGGGAGGCGCGTGCACCGTGTTGCCACGGGAAGCAGATTGTTGATTAGCAAGCCCGTCATCACTTCGTCGACGCAACTTTTCTCGCGATCCCGATGACGACAACGGAGTGACTCGACTAACGCAAAGGCGACAGTACGATAAAAATGAATGGTACGCCCCTGAAACTTTTCTCCAACCGAAGGAGTCGGCCGCTTCCTAAACGATCGACGAGGGGAGGTGCGTGCGCCGTTGGGTGTGGCCGGTTCTTCCTGCCTCCACGAACGCTCAACTAAGGGAGGTGCGTGCATCGTGTGGTGGTGGGTAGAGCGTTAGTGAGTTGCCAGCCCGGCATCATGTCATCCGCGGTGCTTTGCGCGACTGTTGAAAACGTAACGCTATTATTTACAACGGTGTAAAAGATTTGATAGGTGGATAATCATTATTCGCTCGCTGGACAAGGATACATTTACAGTTGATCATACAAGGAAAAATATATATGACGGGTATTAATTAAGGGTGGAATATATTGGGGATACCATCCGTATTCACAACCATCGTTTTGCTGCTATCGATTAACCTCCATCACAAAATGATAGTTTATATTGACTTCCAGGTTTCGTCAGTCTGAGGAATGGAGCGAGGAAATTCAAGACCAAACGAGCATATAACGAAACTATCTAATCCCAGACTGAACCAGCACTTGCACACTCTCACTGACGGGAGGGCCGGCCAGGCGAGCACCGTTCCAGAGGCGAGAACTTCTCGTCGATCTTCGGATTAGACACGGAATAGGGCGAATTAAAATGCAAATATTCGAAGGATGAGAAGTGGCGACCGGCAGTATTCAGTCTGGTTTTTACCTTATATCAGTTCGTTGGATATATACTATTTATACGGAGTGTTTGATCTTTTTGAGCGCAAATGTGGGGGCCAACTTGTATCTCACTTGATCCCGCTGGCATTTTCTTAATGAGTGAAGTCATGTCCATTGTTTCCATCAGGTTCATTTTGATGTAAGAACCGATTTCACATACTACAAGGTTGACATGTGATCGTGCAGTTTTTCTCTTCGATTGTATTAGCTGAAGAAGAGTTCATATCTCGAAGGTGGTTTGAATTACGTATTTGGTATTAACGGTTTGTCCTTTTTGCAATTTCGACTACGCGCGGCTGTGCTTAAAGGGATACAGTGTGCCGTCGTCGTTTTGGTAGTCTTGTTGTGTTTCACATCCATATGTGACACGACTTTAGCTTTGCTCTGCGTTGCATCATACAATTTGCTGGTTCCTATTGTTGCGTGAAGTTCGGAATGCCTATTTGTGCATGTTCTCTCTCTCACTCACCCCCAGTGTCTATTACTTCCAGTTTTTTTCGCTCTCCGATTTTAATTATCTTTTTTTATCATTTAGCTGTGAACTTGGAATCTCAGATGCCCACTGTTTGGGGTGAGCGCTGAGCTTGCGGCGACAGTGAAGAACACTCTGCTGATAATAGACTTGCGGAATGCGCTGGGTTTAGTTAAGATGAGACTGCAAGTACATGACTCTGACTCTGACGTCGAATGGTGCTCAGCTTGGTACGCCAGATACAGCTAGTGCGATATTTAACATGACCAATGGGATTCGACGAAAGAAAAGATTTTGGTTGCTATACTCGATTTGTGAAGGTCAGGTAACTCAAACTTTATAAAATTGTAAAGATCCAGCGAGTGATACGCTGTGCTGCTAAGTTAGCAGCATATAGTATGAGTGAAGCGTTGTACTGGTATTTGAGCAGCGCTGACATTCTCTTGGTAAAAAGATCTCGCTAAAAGGCCGCATTGCGAGAACTATTGACCAAAAGCATCCGCACCGGCCTCGCTACAATGATCACGCTAAATGAGCGACTAGCGAGAAATATTGGCCAAAGAAGAAATGTATTTTGAGTTTAGCTGGGACCGCTTGCACCAAATACGTTAAAAATCATCCCGCTTTTTGTTCTCGCGATTACCACCACGTCATCAAGCGTGCGCCACACGCGCACAGCTCTCTGTCAGCGGCGGCGCAAGGGTGTTTAAAAACTTCGTGTCATTCTATGCATGGGTGCTTGCTTTTGTTGCGTTGTCATTTGGTCAGGTGGCACCACCACAAGCAATTGCATCCCACCACCGTACAGTTCTACCGCTAATTTTCCATTCGCTCAAACAAGACTTTTTGCGCAGAAAATACGATTTTTTGCCAATCGAAACGCACAGGTGATCTCGCCAAATTTGGAGGAAACACACTATATCGGCCTCGATTTGGCGTGTCTTGGCCAGATTTGGCGCGATAATTTAACGAGAATCGGTTTGGCGTGATTTGTGTGGAGGATAAATTTCCACGCCAAAAAGCTAATTTCTGCTGAAGCTGTTCAGCCTACAGTAGATTTTAGCGAGATTAGTGGAATGCTCTAATTTAACACGCAGCCTCTGAGTCAAGGAGGCATAGACCCATACAAAGTCTTTAAATGCGAAAAACTCTTTTCGAATATGGCACGGATCAGCGATGTTCGACATCCATCTGAGAGTTCTTTAAGTTGCGGTCAGGACCATTAAAAACATTTTCTATCTGATGCGTATGAGCAGAGCTATGGCGTTTTAAAAATTATTACTTTAGTGGCACACCGAGAATCTTGTAGTTTTGGCTCACAGCTTGACGACAATGCACTTTATATGGTCAAAATGTTTCAAGAAGTGCGTATGTTCAGCTAACATCTCACCATCATCCAAATATAAAATTCAGGACGAACGAGCCAATTTCCATGCTAATTTGCAGCTTTTTTCAAAGATAAAACCTCGCGCGTTGTCCACCATGCACCTAATCTGGCAGTAAACAAGATGGATGTCTTTACAGATCCAGTCTCGTGCATTTGAGGCCACCTCAAACAAAATGATACCTTTTCCTCAGTTCGAAAAGGCATATTATGGGACCAAGTGAAAGAGGAGATTCTGGGCTACCTTTTGAAGTTATTCGCATCTCAATTGACCATCTGGGCGTGAAGTTATGGAGCTCTGAAAATGTGACACTGGTTCCCAATTTTAAAAAACGATTCTTTCGGTGGATATACGTGCGAAATTGTCTTCTGGATCGAGTGGTGATCTCCAAACTGTTCAATTCGCCCCCTATCAATAGAAATACGTATTTTGTAAGCTCCCTATGTGTCTGTTTTTGATAAAACCAATCAATTCTATTATTATTACCATAAAACTGTTATAAATATTAACCTGGCTGAAACATTTTATTGACGGACATAAACCAACTTGATCACTTATCACCTTTCATCGTCTTTCCTTCGCCTTCAGAGCCGTCTTGTTCTCTCTCGCTTGCACCAACTCCTCAGCCGGTGGTATAGCGTACGCGTTGTCGTCCTGAAGCTCTACTGGGACGTACAGGTGCGCTTTTTCGAAAATGCTCGTCACCTTTTTGGGGTTGGCAAGTGGCGTCTGTTGGATCTCGATGCGCGTCTCCAAGAGATCAACCGCGCACTTTCCATCGACAACGAACCCGTCGTACTCACACCGGAGTTCACGGGCGACGGCCGCAAGCTCTGGTGACACGCAACACGACACAACACCAGGGCTGGCGCTCGAAATCTCGAACTTGAGGAACTTCAGAATGGCGGTGATGTTGCGATAGAGCTCGTTGACTGCCAACTTGTACTTCTTGAACATATCTGGCGTGCACCGCACCACCTTCGATGGCTCCAACGCTCTCTTAACTGCACATACGACCTGGTCGACAGTCCAGTAGTCATCTTTCTCGAACTTCTTCCGCACGTGCCCAAAGACGCGGTGGCGCGCGTACTTCATGTGGCCCTTGATAAAAAGTTGTACGAGTTCCGCTCCAGCTTGCTCTGGTGAGCTTGTTCAAGCAAGAACTTCAGCACGAAGTTGTTCTTGTTCTGCCCAGAGCAATTGCCAGCGAATATAGTGAGTCGCTTGAACCCTTCGGCCACGATCTTCGCCTCGATGAACGCCCCGAGCAACGAGTTGATCTTGTTGCTGCCTTTGCCCGCCTCGCGCTCGGCAAAGATGTAGTTGTACTGCTTCGCCTCATTTACGAAGTATACGCCGATTATGTTGAAGGAAAGGAGCGGCAAGGGGCATCATTGGGAGGGCGTGGTCGAGACGCTGGGCACAGTCAGGTTCTGCGAGAAGTCCATCACGATCACCGTGTGCTCACTGTTGGCGCTCGCGACGTCGGCACTGTATTCATCGCTACTGGGAGCGCAAGACTCATGTCAGTAGTTGCCTGGAAAACGAAACGATGCTAGTGTCCACGGATAAGTACCAAAGCACTTGTGTGTGTGCAGTGGGTCGACTGAAGTATACGGCTTATCAACAGTCGGGTGCGAGCGCATACGGGTTCGGTGGGTAGCGCAGATGTCACAGGCGTTGCTGTGGGCGGAGGCGATGCGAGCACAGGGGCTGTGCTACTTCAGCAGCTTTCTCATCGTCGACTGAGCCGGCGCGACGACATCCAGCTCTTTTTACAACAGGAGGATCTTCAGGTCTTCATGAACGCGATCCGAGGTGAAGTTTCGGAGGGAGGAGAGTGTACATTGACGGCGAGTAGTACTTCTTCTTGACGCCGCTCACTATCTTCTGAGCGCGCACTTTGACCGCTGCGACCTCGCCGATTTCCGCTGCGAAGCCCTCGAACCACTCCACCAGCATACTGACGTCGACCTTCTGCGCGTTCTTGTTGAGTCGGTTGCCGTGCTGTTTTGGCGCGAAGTTGTTGTCCTTGATGTTGCGCCTGCACCGCGCGATGGCCGCCATCGACACTCAGGAGCACGCACTCCATGCCGCCCGGCAGACCTTTCCGACCAGAGGCGGAATATACGGGAGCTTGTCACGGATGCCGTACCCGCGGCGATGCTCCACGACCTCCGCCTCGGTCGACGCCGCCAGCGATGTCATGATGCTCCTCTTCTTTTCGCTTGGGGTCATCTGCGAGACGGAGCAGAGGAAGCCCTCCAGCTTGTCTGCTTTTCCTTCGAGGCATATCGCCTCGCAGTTGTCGACTTGGATCAACTGCGTCACGCATTCGCGAAGCTTGGTATCAGACGAATTGCCTCTTATCTCGTTCTCGTCGCTGCTGCTGACGCCAGATGACGCGCCGTTCGGCTACTGGCTGTCGCCGCCTTCTGCGATCAAAGACCTATCCGCAGACGCGCTCACATCGCTGACATCACCCTCGTCTTCTTGCTGCGCCGTGTCGTTTTCACTGACCGCCTCATCACCCACCGCCTCCTCGTCCTCAACCTCTTTGTCTGCCGCCTTGTTGTCTGCCATCTCTTCTTACTCCATCTCTACGTGCTTTTGCTCCTCTTAGCTAGGGAGTGGGGCGGGAGTCGCTCGCATGCATGGCACATGGCTCATTTGACTGTATTAAGTTGCTTTGGTTGCCATCGAAACAGCTTGTCGAGCTTTTCTCGGAACTCCTTTAATGTCCGAATTGCGGGTCGCTTCATAAGCGTTTTTTCTTGGAACGCCAAAAAAGTTGATTAGCATCAGTTCGTTTGAGGTTGCCTCATTATTGTACTTACAGACGTCTAAAAATGGTAATGTTCGAGATTCGCAGAAACTGTAATATTCAAATGCTGCCTCTGGGGATGCTTTGCTGATATTGCGACCAGGAGCGTCCATGCCTCTACAGTCAGGGGCAGCACCACACCAATTTTCATCTTGATTAGATAAAAAATGATAATGCTTTTCTTTTTTCGTCGAAAATGTATACCCAACAAAGATCTATAGTTATAATTGTAAGCATAATTAAAATTCTCTGAAATATTTCCAAAGCCTTTCTGGAATCCGAGATGGTGTGATGATCCTAAATTATTTTTCTGATATTTTGAGGGTTCGGCCAACCTTCGTGCGGCCAACTCTAAATAAGATGTTGATTTTCAGTCATTTTTAGTGATATTTATGAAAAAGAATATAATTTGATGTCGCTTGTAGAGGTTAGAATGGCTACATGTCTGTCCTCGGAACACATCGCCCCAAAACCATTTCCGACAAGTAAATTTCATGCCACAATCACAATTTCGTCAAAAACAACCGGTCATAAAAGGTCCGTATTGAGCAAGATGTTGTTGGTTTGCTAGAGTAAAACGATATTCGCTCGAGATGACTGTCCTCGTCAGATACCCCGTTATATTCAGGTTTTATTACTCCTTCACCGCTTTACTGCCCTTATATATAAGACCCCTCGAAACAAAAGTATACTAGTGGCATTTTTGAGAGTTTTTTGCTAGAGGTCTTCACTATCAGTGGATAAAATCCTTCCAAAAACTCGGAGTGGAGAAAAACGGAAAAACAGTGTTGAGGATCAATTTGAATTGGGTTTAATTTCACTCAATTTGAACATGTTTAGCACAGTTCCAGATACATCTAGAGACAGTTCAAAGTCTCATTTGAATGAGCAAAATTCACTTAGCATTTATTTACCAAAATCTAAAATCTCATATTTCGTACTTAACCGAGGTAACTTTTTCAAGTGACTTGATCTCAGCAACCAAAACTGCGATGCTTTCAAGCAGCGGTCCAATGGGTAGCTGAGATAAAGAGGTATTTCGGCGTATGTGTGGTTAAAAAACCTCAAAAATGCCACTATCATACTTTTGTTGTGAAGAATCTGACACTATCATATTATGATAGTGTCAAATTCTTCTATATTACATACAATTCGCATAAACACACATTTGTGCCAACACCGCTTTCCAGTTGAGCAGCACCAACGCTGCGTTGGCTTGAAAGCACCTACACCGCTATGCCCTCTAAGTCGTGACTCCATTACACCGCCGTCGTCACTACTACCCTTTCTATCTCTCACGACTCGGTCGTCCGAGGCGAGCAGATGACCATCAAGAAGCTGGCCGTGGTGGAATGGGGGTGGTAGTCTTGTAGCCTCTATAGTATAGTATGGGCGGCATCCGCGGGGACCAGAACAACCGGATCAACGACATGAATGTGGGGATCATGCACACGGAGAAGAATCTGTTCGGGTTATTGCCTTACGCCTCCATGGCCGGCGCCCAGAAATGAACAGTCCAACGTCTGTGTCTGCCGGTGTCAGTGCTCCCAGCTTCCCAACGTCTTGCGGCGCCATCCTCAGCTTCGTCAACATCAACAACCCCAGGCTGATCGGTGTCTCTGCTTCTAATGTTCAAGGCGCTGTCGATGGCAGCACGCAGACCGAATATGTGCATGAGGACGCAGTCTGCCAGCTGGATTTGGCTGCGAGCGTGTGGGTGTTCGTAAGCAAACATACCTTGTACACAGCAGCGGGTGAAGAGAAGTCCGAAAGACGAGCGGAGCACTCCCGGTACTGCGAGCGTCATGGTCTCTTCAGTTCGCTGCTTTACCTGCGCGACCTGAAGCTGGTGCGGCAGAACGACCTGTGCGAGCGGATGCGCGAGCTTGAGACTGACCTCCACTGCGTGAGCCACCAGGTCCAAACACTGACACTGGAACTCGACGCGAGCGAGCAAAGCCTGGCGCAACAGGAGAGCATCGTGCGCTTAAAAGAGTTCGCGATAGCGACCGAGCGCCTGGTGTCGGAGACCAAGAAGAAGTCCCTCGAGTTTATGGTCGCGCGGCTGCGGGGCAAGGACGCCGAGTACGAGAGTCTCTGGAGGGACCTCAGAACTCGGTCACGCGCGCGAGCAAAGACCAGCGGGTGCATTCATAGAGTATGTGCGCTCTGGCTGCGTGCAATGATTAATGTCGGCGGATTGGGTGACAAGGAATCGCAGGTGCCAAGCCGCTCAACGGCGTCGCGGAGCGGCGAATCAACACGCAGCTGCCGCAGTCCCGCAAAACCAGCTCACGGAGAAGATCATGGACAACTTTGAGCGCGTAAAGTCGGAGTTGCAGTTCGAGATCGAGGCGCTCTTGAAGGGCTACGACGGAGATCATCGCTGAGCAGGACCAGCTGCTCCACGCATCGCTGACCAGACAGCCCCTGGGGTCGTTGCTGGAAACCAAGTGTGGCGGCCGTGCAAGGCGAGACAATCACGCAACTGGCACTCGCAGGAGACAAGAAACCGGCGTCGAGCAGCTCGACGATGTTCGGCCACTATCACTCACAGTCTAGTGATACACAGACTGTGAGCGATACCAGTCGAAGTGTCCACACCTGTGAGTCACAAATGTGTAAAATTTTGATTTTGACTTGATATGAGTATACAAATTTCGTCTGTGAAGTCAATGGTTCATCAGTGAGTGATATAATTGTGAGTTGTCTCTTATCTACTGGCCGCCTCATTTGCCAAACAAGGTCAATTTTTTGGCCACAT
>SMMQ01002939.1:18470-61928 GCA_008271595.1 [Pythium] brassicae (nom. inval.) | reverse complement strand
CCCCCCCCCCCCCCCCACACACACACACACACTCACTCGTTCGTTTCTGCTGTTCTCCTCCCTGTTGCAATCACCAGAGACGCTGCTCTCGATCAAGTTCGAAGGCATCATGGAGTTCTTTCGCGAGCTGCCGAACAAGGTATGCGCCAACCACAGTCGAGTACCGTTGTCTTGCGCGAGCAGTGAACTGCGGGCATCAGTACTGAGTGGCTGCGGCCCGACTGGTTGCGCCAGGTGGAGACGGAGGAGGTGCTGTCGGCTGCGTTCCGCCTGCCGCTCAAGCGCGCTCAAATCGCGCTCTTCCAGGAGCAGTACCAGCAGTCCGTCTCTGCGAGTGGCGGCGGCAAGAAGTGACTTGGATTGATCGCCAGAACTGCTTCTGGCTAGAGAGAGAGAGAGGAGGTCGAAGGCCACCCACCCACCCACCTGCTCTAAACTGACGAGGGCTCACATTGAGACACGAGCCACAACTTGAATCCAAGATGCACACCTACACACACAAAGGATGACGCCCCCAGCTCTTCGCGAGCCATGGCACAGGAGTCGGCGAGCGAATGGCATTTGTAGCACCAGTTCCTGCATGACGCGCGTCGTCTCTCACGCTCTCTTTGAGTCCCCAACTCTTCACTCTCTCTCTCAGGCGTTCGGAGCTCATGGGACCCACACAGACACACACACCGCGAGCTGTCAGTCTTGCTTGGTAGACGCGGCTGACGCGGCCGCCGGCGTCGCGAAGCGCTTCTTGAGCCTCGGCAGCAGCACGGCGCCTGCGATGGCCACGCCGACGAGCTGCACGGTCGTGACGGTGTCGATGATGTCGCCCTTGGAACGCAGCTCGCGGAGCACGAGCCCGGCTTGGCAGCTCAGAAAGTTGTACGGGATGAGCCCCACGAGCGGCCCGAGCGCGAACTGCGGCAGCGGGATCGCGAGGTGCGGCGACGCGACGTTGATGAACCAGTTGGGCGTGAAGGGAAAGACGCGCAGGAAGATCATGTAGAGCGCGAGGTCGTCGCGGTGCGCGTCCACCATGGCGCGCAGCTGCGCGAGGCGCGACGGGAAGAGGCGGCGCACGGCGCGGCGCCCGAAGCGGCGCGACAGCAGGTACATGAACACGGAGCCGAGCGTGTTGTACGCGAGGCAGAGCGGGAAGCCGCGCGCGACGCCGAAGAGCGCGCCGCCGAGCAGGTTGAAAAACACAGTGCCCGGGATCGCGAACGTCTGCAAGAAGAGGTAGCAGCACATGTGCGCGAGCAGCAGCCGCGCGGGCGCGCGCGCCGCCAGCGCCTGCAGCGCGTCACCCAGTTGCTGCGCGGTCGCAAGCGACGTCGGCAGGCGCAGCTGCTCCCACTCAGCGGCTGTGAGGGCCGACACCACGAGCGTGTGCAGCGCGAGCGCGAGGAGGAGCGCGCAGCCCAGCACCACGAGCCCCAGCGCGCGCACATCGCGCTTCCAGGCGTCTGAGTGCAGTAGCGGCGGTGTCATTTGGTCGTCGGGCGATGCGTCATCGCAGTCGTCGGGGGCTCCGCGCTCGACCGCGGTTGTTCCCCCCAGCATCGGACCGCTGGGTGCTCTTTGAGAGAATCCCTTCTATCGATTTACATGACGTGGGGATAACAGGTATTCCAGAGCGACGTGAGGATATAATTCAGATCCGCGACGTTTCACCCTCACCCCTCACTAAGAACGAGCCTTTTCGCGGCGTTCTTCTTGTGGGTGGGTGCTGTTGCCAGGGAGCGCTCGCTTCACCACGATTCTTGCATCAGAGTGGATCCGCGGGTGAGCGGGATCAATCTTTGCTGCAGGATCGTGGGCGATGGATGCGCGCATCCACACCCATCCTGGTCGACCAAGATGGATGACAACAATCCACGCGGCTCAACCCAGGCGAACGCAGCGACAGTAACAAATCAACCTTTGGATTTGCGCAGTAAGCGGAACTGACGCCGCTGCCGCATCCGGTTTGTCCACTGGATGTTCGTTCACCCGTCTCATCGACATCGTCAACCCGAAGCTCCTGTCCTGAGCTGAGATATTGATGTTGTCTTGATTCCCGACAGTAACCGATACTGTATCGGGCACCAGAAGTACTAGTACATGTGCTGCATCTGCTGCAGGCAGACCCGAGTATCCCTTCAAGATCCAGGGCAAGTGAGCAAACTTTGTGGGAACATAGGTTGAACCTGGATTTTATCGCTGTGCGATTTTACAGCAGTTGCGCTCGGAGCAGCACGAGGAGCCCAACGAGGACGATGCCACCGCTCGCACGGGCAACGCGCGCGCTATCGGACGAACCAGGCGACACGCAGAACGGCGTCGTCGCGCCCGCTTCGCACCGCGCGCACGAGGTCACCTCCCCAGTGGTCATGTTGCACTTGGCCACGACGCACCCCGGCGTCGAGCACGTGCGGTTGCAGAGCTTGCCCCAATAGCCGTCGTTGCACGCGCCGCACGCGAGCGCCTCGCCATTTTCTTGAGCGCACGTCGCGTTGCTACACGCGTCCGGCGGGAGGCAGCCGATCTCGCAGGTGTCTCCCCAGAACGCGGCGCCAGCGCACGCGCCGCACGCGAACGTCTCGCCTGTGACCGCGTCACACAGCGGCTGCTCGCACACTTTGCTCGTGCCGCACGCCACCGCGGAGCAGGTCTTGTCGCACTGAAAGCCCCAGAACCCTGGCGGGCAGACCGCGTTCACGGGGACGCCGACCTCGGCGCTCACGTACGAGGTGAAGAACGGGGACTTGGCGCGCGCGCGGGCTTCCAGCGCGAACCGCGACGGCGAGCTGAACTCGTCCGCGATGGCCGGCGGGACCGACATCTCGACCTCCACGGTGCCGTTCGCGGCCGAGACGTCGACAATACGCATCGCGTTCGGGTCCAGGTCGGGGAAGAGCAGGCCTTTCGCCAGCGCCCGCATCAGCCGGAGCTTGCGCACGTCGTCGTCGAGCAGCACCTGGAGCACCGAGCGCTGCACGGCGAACGCGAACCGCGCCGAGTACGCCGGCGCGACGCAGCCGCTGCGAAGGCTCTTCGAGTACCGAATGGCCGGGAGGTGGAAGTAGTAGTCGTCCGAGTCGCGGTAGAGCAGCGTGTAGCTGAACACGAGGCGCGTGTCCTCGTAGCCGGTCGCGACGTCGAAGCGCATGAAGTGCGGCAAGCGGCAGTCGCCAACGGAGACCAGCGAGGTCTTGTAGTTCGGCGTTGGGAGCGCGGGGAAGAGCAGCGGCGTGCTCACGGACGCCTCGACCCGGTAGAACACCTCTGTCTGCACGCCGAGGTGGATCGCGGCCAGTCCGCGCAGGAACGAGAGCGAGACCATGACCTTGAACACGTACCCGGTCTGGAGCTTGATGTCGAGACTCGACGACCGCACGTCGGTCGTCGGCGTGTACTCGGCGTCGCCGCTCGCGTACTTGCGCGCGTTCTCAAAGCCGCCGGTGAAGCCGTTCATGACAAAGTTCGCGCCGAGCACGACCTCGGAGTTGTGCGTCTTGATGTACAGCTGGTTGTGCCGGAAGAGCTCGATCGAGACGCCGACAGAGAAGCCCCAGTACGACACCGAGACGTCGTTGAACGGCAGCTTGATGTCCTCGAGACTCTCGATGAGGCAGCCATTTGGAGCGAACACTGCGAGTGTGAGGCTGCCTCTGCCAGTCACAGTCGCCTTGCCCGACGCCGTGAACTTGAACACCGAGTAGTCGAACTCGACCGAGTCGAGGTCGAGCTGCACGAAACAGTTGCGGCACACGATGCGGCAGCAGTCCGAGCTCTGGCTTGTGAGGTCCGAGCAGTCGCCCCGCTGGTAAAACACGACGCTCGGGTCGAGGATCGTGACGCCGTCGTCGGCCACGTTCCAGGTCATCACGTCCTCGTCCGAGCTGTCGATCGGCGCCATCGAGGCGGTGCACAAGAGCTGGCGGCAGCACGACGTCTCGGCCGAGTACGGGTACGTCGATGGGCACGCGCTCGGGCTGAGCTCGCTCGCGCAGTCGTAGCACCTGTCGATGCCCGGAACGCCAGCACTGAACTTGTCAGTACGGTTCGTGGCAGCGACGCCGCACTCCAAGTCACACAACGGGTCTTTCATGTACACGTTGACGGTGGTCTTGAGCGCATCCCGAGCGAAGGTCTGTGTGCCCGACGCGCTGCTCGAGCCAGCGCCGCGCCCGAACCGCCGGTTTGGGAACAAGCTCCGGACGTCGGTCGACTTGAACTTGATGTCGCACTCCGGGTACAGCTCCTTCACCGTCGCGCGCACGAGCAGTACTGTGACAAGGCAGCTGGTCGGCGCCCGGGGCGAGTTGACGTCAGAGGCAGCGGTTCCTCCCCGCTCTTCCACGTCGCTCTCCTGGACGCGGAAGTGCACGTTCAAGGACGCCACCTGCTGCCCGAAGAACTCGTTCCCGGCCACGAGCTGCGCCGCCGAGTAGTTGCGCAGCGAGCCGCAGTTCCGGATCGCGAAGCGCGCCTGCACGGTCGTATTGCTCTCGCTCGCGTTGAGCACCTTGACCTCGACGAAGTCTTCCGTCTTGATGTTGGCGTCGCGCCGGTAGTCCCAGATGTTCGGCGCCGAGGTGCAGTTGTAGTAGATCTGCGTTTGTCCCTGCGGCCCCGAGTCGCTCGTTGTGTTGCCCCCGCCGTTGCTACTGCTGCTCGTAACGAGGGCTGATCCGAAGACGGTCGTGCTCCCGAGAGCGGGGCTGGGGATGTCCATCGCGGCGCCAGCCTCGAGAAACGCATCCGTCGAGTCGAACACTTGGATGGCCGAGTTCGGGTCGATCCCGTCGGTCACCAGCAGTTGGTCCGCGACTTTGCCCACGGTTGTGATACTCTGCGCGTGGGTTGGAGGCACTGTAAACACAAGCAGCAGCGCCCCGTGAAGAGCGATCGCTGCAGCTCGGCCGAGCCGACTCGCCATCCTTGCAACAACAGAGTTACTTCGAGGTCACGCGCGACTTGGAAGGCTTGAGGACTTGGCGACTTCGTTCGATGTGTGTGAGCAGCGAGTTCGAGAGCGGTCGATGCGTTACTATCGGTTTCAAGCAGCTAACTGCCCGCCGATGCCGACCTCTTCCCGACCGAGGCCTGCAACCGATCCTGTCCACACACACACGCCTGCTGCAAACTCACCACGTAGCATCCATGACCGTCCCGCGTGCGCTGGCAGTGAGCTTGGCGCTGTTGCTCTGCTCGCAGCGCGGACTCGAGTGTTTCGCACAGGGCGTAGCAAAGACCATCGGCTCCGTGCCGGCCCGCCTCCTCTTCATGGAAGGCATCCCCAAGGACTCCTCGATCCAAGTATTCACGAACCTGACCGAGTTCCTCGACCTCGGCGGAGACGCGAGGCTCAAAGTGCCGCTCACAGGCGCCACGACTGTCTCGTCGTCCGTGCTGCTGATGAACAGCGACGCAAAGACGACGGCGGGGGACACGCAGGTGTACTACACGTGCACAACGGTGCCGAGGATCTGGAACTACAGCCAGGACGCCACCATCGACGCGACGGTGGCGCCGGAAGTGTCCTTTGCCGAGACTGGAGCGACGAACACGACTGTCGTCGCGCATTTCCGGCTCGTGGACTGCTCCAAGCCGGCGACCAAGTTCGCGGTTGGCGAGGTCGTGCTCGGGAATGCGTTCTTCGGCAGCAGCTTCGACAGCAACCAGTTCCACTTTCGCGTCCAAGAGAGCGCCATCGAATCGACTCTCGCCCAGCCCTGCGCCATGCGTCTCAAGCTCACCCGGGCGACGCTCTCCGAGATCTTTGCCAGCTGCTCGGTCAAGTTCAAGACCGTGAACGCGACCAGCTTGTTCGCTGGGAGCGCGATCACGAGCAACAACCAGGACATGTCGGCGGTGCAGGTGCAGGTGAAAGACAGCGTGTGTCAGTACGACTGCGGGGTCGCGGCGACGCAGCTTCCGAGCCTCTACTCTGCGAGCATCCCGTCGCTCTCACAGTGCTACGCCTGCAACACTGCCTTGCTGGGCGCGTGCCCAGACGCGTATCCGTACACGACAGCGACCGAGTGCTGTGCGCTGCGCAACTGCACATCGAAAGCCGTCACGCCGAAGGTGCCGGAGCTGATCTCGTGGAACCTGGCGACGGACGGCATGTCCGCCCTGCAGAGAGAATACGTACTCTACGAAAGCGGAGACTGCTCGAATCGGGCGAGCGTGACGTCGACGTGCTGCTTGATCACGTGCCGCGACTGCTACCTCGCGCTCGACGTCCAGTCGCTCTTCCTCGAGATCGCCACGAGCGCGAACCGTACCGCCGGCGAGCTGGTCCTGAATGGCCGCGGCGCCCTGACCATCGCTGTCGCGGCGCCGAACGGCTGCAGCGTGGAGAGTGTCGTCGACAAGATCCGCATTCCGGTGAGCTCGATCACCACAACAGTGTGGGGACTCGCGCTGTCCCTCACGCTTCAGCTGACGCACCGCAAGCAGCTCCGGATGTCGCCGCGTGTCTCGGACGCTGTCCAGGGCTCCGGACTACGATTCGACCGCTTCCGCGGCGGCTACTCAAGCGCCGGCCACTACGCCGACGGCACGATCGCGTTCTCCGGCGTTGTGCAGCCAACGCTCGCGAGTCTCGACATGGACCTCCAGGGCGGGATCTCGTTCGAGGTCGCGGCGTCCGCGCGGTTCCTCGACAGCGCGACGTCGGTCCGCGTCGGCGTCAGCTCGGCGGTGCTGATCAAGGTGAACTCGTCAGCGAGACCGATGTCGCTGTTCCCTGCCAAGCCGAGCGCGGCGCTCGCGAGGTCCGCGTTTTCCACAGGCGACTGCAGACTCCCCCACTTCATGGAGTACGAGATGGCAACCGTCGTGGACCAGTCGCAAGTCCTGTACGGCTCGACGCTTGTGGACCGCTCCGCGGACGGCGACGCCGCCAAGAACGTCACGACGACGAACGCAGCAGTGTCGCAGGCAAGCGGCTGCGTCGCGGCAGCGTACGCTGCGCGCTTCAATCTGTCCGTGCAGAAGATCGCTGTCCAGGCGCTCGTGAACGACACCGTCCGGAAGGCGCGGCTGCGGCGCGCGCTGCCCCGCGCGCTCGATTGCATGGACCTCGACCCGGCGATGATCTCGATCCTCGCGATCTCGACGAGCGACGGCACCGTGGAGCTGGAGCTCGCGGCCCCGCCGTCGGTCCAAGCTACGCTCAGGGACGCCACGCGCTTCGAGGACGCGATGCGCGCGCGCTCGCGGACCGACAAGTTCAAGCGCGCCATGTCGACCGCGATCGCGCTGCCCGTGAACGCGTACTGCGGCACGGGCCAGTGGGGCGTCACGTGCGACCAGGAGTGCACGAACCAGGGCTGCAACGCAGTGCATCTCTACTGCGTGCGCGCCAAGTGCGACGCTGTCACTGGGTCGATCTTGATGTGCGACGCGTGCGCGGCGACCAAATGGGGGGCCACATGCGACGCGACGTGCGCGCCGCCCGCGGGGTGCGCCGCCGCGAGCTGCGACCCCAAGTCGGGCGCCGCGACCGAGTGCCTCGGGTGCGAGAGCGGCTACTGGGGCCCGCTCTGCAGCCGCAAGTGCGCGGCGTCCGCAGCCTGCCGATACCCCCGCTGCAACCAGGCGTCGGGGCTCGTCGAGTCCTGCGCTTCCTGTGGTACCGGCTACTATGGCAAAGCGTGCAACGACTCCTGCCCGCTCACAGCCGGGTGCGAGACCGCGACGTGCGACCAGGTGAGCGGCGCGACGATCAGCTGCCCGACGTGCGCCAAAAACTGGTACGGGCCAAAGTGCGAGTACAGCGCCGCAGCGCGCGTCGGGCTCTCGGTCCTCATCGTGCTCGTCACGATCCTCGGGAGTCTGGTCATCGCTTCGTAGGACGTGAGACGCGTCGCAACATCGGGGGCTGTCGTTGATCCCCCACCCAACCTTCCTTTGCTTGTTCTTGCTTTTGCTAACTAACGAAGTACGAGTACACGATCGACACGAAGGAGGACGCTCTGCGACGGCGACCGTCGACGGCCCGGCTCAGCGCCGTCGTGCGGCGCTCGTGCGTCGGCGAGCGAGCTGGAACTCCTCCGAGAGCTTGCGCAGCGTAAAGTTCGGGAACACCTGCGTCGTCGGGATGTGCGTGCCCGTGAGCGGCGAGATGTCGCTCGTTGAGAACCAGTGCAGGATCGCCTCGCGCTCGTACGTGTGGCCGTCGGCCGCCACGACCGGGTCCGCCATCGGGCAGCCCGTGATCGGACAGATGAGCTGCTCTGGACACACGTCGTCGAGAAACTCGTCGTCGTCGTCCTCCTCCTCCTCTTCGTCCTCGTCGTAGCCGCCGAGCCCGCCCTTGCCCTCCTCGCTATCGGGCTCCAGCGCCTTCAGGTCCTCGACCGTGAACGCCGCGTAGATCTTCCCACGCGCTCGCCGCGTGCCGCAGTCCAGCAGCTCGTCGACCGTTTCCGGGACCCACCCGCCGACGTTGTTCGTCCAGTAGATGCGCACAAACTCGTCCTTTACCTTCCCGAGCGCGTCGCCGCCGCTTGTGCGGCACGCGACGACGCCGTAGCGCACGCCGTGCTCGAGCGCTTCGGTCACGCCCTTCGCGAGCACCTCGTACAGCAGCGCGCCAGAGAACACCGTGAACTCGTACGTCTGCGCCGCCTGGCGGCGGGGCGTCTCCGGCAGCGCGAGCCACACGTTCTTCGCCTTCTTGAGCACGCGCGAGTCGCGCACGCGCGTGATCTGCCCGTGCAGCTGCGTGTGCGCTTCCCGCAATATCGACGGCCGGTGCACGACGTGCACGAGGTTGCGGTGGAACTCGAACGCGAGCGCCCAGCCCTCGATGCTCTTGTACGTCGCGAGCACCTGGTCCTGGTACGTCTCCGTGACCTCGAGGCGCACGCCCGCGGGCACGACTTTGGCGTAGTACTCCATCCCGCCAAAGCCTGCGAGGCGGATGTGGTCGCCCTTGATCGGGGCCATGCCGCCGACGTCAAAGTGGAGCGCGAGCTGGATCTGCCCGGCGTCCCGGCTGTCGTCGTCCAGCAGCGCGTACCACGCGCGGTGGCTCGACAAGCTCGACATCAGACACGGTAGCAGCGGCACGACGACGCTGCCGAGCAGCTTGTCTTCCGGAGGCTCTGGCACAGCGCCGCCGCCGGCGCCAGCAGCAGCACCGCCTGCCGCCGCCTTGCCCGCTTCCACGCGGTGGAACACCTGCACGAGGAGCTCCGGCGAGCACGCGCTAAAGTGGCGGCGGCGCGGGTCGCCGGCGTGCTTTGCCGCCCATGCCGCGCCACTGCTGCCGCCTCCAAGCTTGCCCGCGGCGAGCGCGTGCATGTCGCTGCTCGCTTTCTTCGCTACGGCGCTGCCGCTGCCGCCCATGGACTGCACGACCTCCTGCTCGGACGGCAGCGGCACGAGCAGCTCGCCGTGCTCCTTCCACGTCGGGTTGAGCGTCTTGTCCTGCGCGGAGCTGGTGAACTGCTGGCCGGCGAGCGACACGACGGCGTACGGGTTCGAGTAGTTGGACGTCCACTTGAGCAGGCTGCCGAGGATCGCGGGCGGCAGGTTCTGAGCGCTGAGCACGTCGACGCGCAGCACGCCCGCCCACTCGGGCGAGAGCAGCGACGCCGAGAGCGGCGCGCTGCTGCTGGCGGTGCTGCTGCTCGTGGTGCTGGTGGCGCTGCTAGGCGCGGAGCACGACGCCATTGCTTGGTCGTTCTCGCTCGGTTGGCCTGAGAAGGCGGAGTGACGCCGCCGCGGTGCTCGTCGTCGAGAGCTCGCCGGACCTGGGACGAAGCAGAGTCATTTTCAGGATTCCAGCTGGCCCTGCTGAATTCGATCCCGTTGAGCTGAGATGGTGGCGGATTCGACTTTGATGCTAAGTTTGAAATAGAATAAGTCGACCCTGCGAGGGTCGATACAGTTAAAGGAATGTTCCTACTGTTTAGTTGCCTTTCTTTCCCATTGAAATACTTATGTGGCCCACACTATATAGAGGTTTTAAAAATACTTTTTGTCTTGAGAAAACTCGAACGCATTAGTGCGTATTTAAAACGTACTTAACTTTAAATAACAGGTTCGAATTCGTCCAGAACGTCCGCATCAAACGTTTTCACATCCGCATTCGGACATTCACATCCGCGTTTTGGTTTTCAGATCCGCATTTCCGGACTTAAAGGAGTTAAAGTTCATTTGGCAAAACACGAACTTTGTCAAACGTACTGTTTTAAAAATATATACATAAGTATAGTGTATAGTATTGTACAGTGGTGTCTCGATCTAAAGACCCTCACAACTTCAACAATCTCATTCCAGGCTTCCTGATTCTCCCTCTCTCTACCAAACTGGCCACTTCTCAAGTTCGCACGGCCCAAGCACCACAGCAAGCACAAGCCCAAGCACCACCAGCACTCCCGACACGGGATGGACGCACGATGATCCTCTCGCTCGCCATGGCCCTTGCAGCACTCGAGACGGCGCGCGTATGGCGGATCGCAGGCGACCCACACGTAGAGAACTTGCACTTTCCGGACTCGGAGAACCAGAAGCGCTTTGTCCTCTACGTGTTGGGCGCCCGCAAGGACGTGTACATCTCGATATTCTTGCTAACTAGTGTTGAGGTCCCCATTTGCGCTAATATACTCGGCCGTTGCCACAGTCCCCGTGCTTGGTTGCTGCTCTTGTCTACTTACGACGTGTCATGTTGGATTGCGAATGTGGGTGTTTATATCCGCGACGAGCTGGATAAGCTCGCATCCACGGAGAGCGAGGTGTGCATCCTCGTCGACAAGACGGAGATAACCGCCCCGCACTCCGTGGTCGCTACGCTTTACCATCGCATCAAGGTGCGCACGACGCACATGCGCATCCACGAAAAGATCATGCTGGTCGACGGCATCTACGCGATTCACGGTGAGTTTGTATGCAACGTTTATTTTCTTTTCATATGTCGATATATTTTTTATATTTGGTATTTTTTCAAATTTGTGACTTTTAGGAAGCGCGAACCTCAGCACCAACGGACTTGGCCGAACCCGCTGAAACACATAGACGATGACGGTGGAGACCGACGGAGTCAGCCTGAAGACGAAGACAGTCGCCTTCCTGGAGGATTGGGGTGGGGCCGACGCCATCATGATGAACAAGCTCGGCATCCTGGTGCCAGTCTGCCACCACCCCAACCGCGCTTGGAGCGACGCCGACCACGTGCTCCTGCGGCGCGCAGTGGCGTTGTACGGCCACAAGTGGGCGACCATTGTCTACTTCTTTCTTGGGAGATGCGCTGCTTTCTGCGCGTCTATATCGTGTACATGTGCATGTTGTGGTGAGCCCACTGTGTGAACTGTATACTGGTACTGTCCAGGAGCAGACAAGCTGTTCTCCACCAGTGGTACAAGCTGCTGGCGTTGGACAGCGCCACCACCATCGGCGACCCGGCGCGTCGGTTGGTGTGCGGCGCCGATAGCTGCGTGAGACTTGCGCAGAGTTTTGGTCTGTGCAAGTCTCACGGCAGTGGGACACCCTATGCTACTGCAGGATGCCCCAAGACAGCGAGTCTGGTGGGGCGGGGTATGCAGCGCTCACGCGCCAAAGTGTTTGAAGTTCGGCTGTTCCAAGCGGCAGCGTGCGCGAGGACTGTGCCTCGAGCACCGCCGGCGTGCCGTAAAGGAAACCGAGTAGTTTGTGTTCAGTTCCCCCGCTCACCTGAGCTCAGCTCTGAGCACTGAGCTCTGGCCTCATTGTTTGTTTGCACTTCAACATGAACATGGCAACATTTGTGCTTCCAAGGCCAACCAGTACTCTGTGAGGAAAGATCGTCAAACGACGCCTCGATCGAGCTTTTCACAGCAATGTTTGATGCAACGCCTCGAGCGCCACCGTCGCCGTCGTCGTCCAGCGGGAACCTGGCTGCGAACTGGAAGTCCGTGCTCTGCGTCACGTCGCTCTACGACGCGTACGTGGCGCTGCAGCAGGAGAATGACGCGCTCCACGCGCAGGTGGCAAAGCTCACGGAAAACAAGTTCGAGCTTTGGCGCCGGGGGCGGCATCTCGCGTACGTCCTGCGGCTGCCGACGACTGCATTGAGCGGCGCCGGCGTTGAGTTCCCGAACGCTTTCAGATTCGGCCTTTGTATCTGCCAGCGCATGCGGCTCCAGCGCCGACTGATTGCGGGTTGTGTTGTTCCGCAGCTTGAACGTGAGGCTCGCGACGTCGTGCTGCAGCTCCTCCAGGCGCTTTTCCAGCCGATTACGGCGCCGGAACTGCGAGCGCGCAAAGTCGGCTGAAGACTGCGCGAGCGGTGTCTCGTGCGGCTGGGGAGGTGGCTGCAGGCGCCACCCGAAGCGCGCGTTCGTCCTCGTACTCGTCCCGCCCTCCACCATTGACCAGCATCGTGAAATGGCGACTTAAAAAAGTCGCCATGACGATGGTGATTGCATTAACCCGCGTATCGTCAGTAGGTTAATGTTTGTTCGATATATCGAAATTCGAACGCATTAGTGCGTACTTAAAACGTACTTAACTTTAAAAAGGTTCGAATTCGTACACTTCCAGTACGTTCGCATTAGACATTTCTACACCCGCATTCGGACATTTACATCCGCATTTTGGTTTTCACATCCGCATTTTCGGACTTAGAAGAGTTAAAGTTCATTTGGCAAAACACGAACTTTGTCGAAATTGCCATCGAAGTGCGAATTCGAACCGCCAAACTGCGCATTCCGCGCGCAACCTCCGGCGCCGCTCGCTGCCACCGACTGCGCGACTGGCAGCAAGAGCACGGGCCTCCCCACTCTCCCTCCCGACCGGTTCTCTCGATGGACGGCGCGGTCTCGGTGCCGCTCACGCCGACCTCGCTCACCTACATCGACGGCGCAGCCGACGCGTCCGAGCGCTCGGCGCTCATGCCGCAACAGCCCGGCACGCACCAGCGCCCGCACTCGACGGGCGAGTGGATGCTCGGCGTGTTCTTCCTGCTGGTTGTGGCGCTGATCTGGACGTTCGCGTCCGTGCTCGTGCAGTACATCTTCCACAACCTGAGCTTCAACGGCCCGTTCTTCCTCACGTACGTCGGCATCACGCTCTTCTCTGTGAACCTCCCGCTCTGGTACGCGTCGCAGGTGCTGTGGCCGCGCGTGCGCGCATGGCTGCACGGGCGCCCGACCGACGGCAAGCTGAGCCACCGCGAGCTGCTCAAGCGCGCGGGCCACAAGGCGACATACCGGCAGATTTTCTGGATCAGCGCCACGATCTCGCCGCTCTGGTTCGCCGCGAACTTTACGTACAACCAGAGCCTGAACATGACGAGCGTCACGAGCAGCACGATCGTGAGCTCGACGTCGACGGTCTTCACGTTCCTCATGAGCGTCATCGTGCTGCGGGAGCCGTTCAAGTGGCTCAAAGTGCTCGGCGTCGTGCTCTGCATGGCTGGGAACGTCTCGACGATCTTCAACGACTCGACGTCGGGCGGCGACGGCGCGGCCGACCACGTGTTCGGCGACCTTGTGGCGCTCTTCTCGGCGTTCATGTACGGCGTGTACACGACGATGATCCGGCGGCTGATCCCGAACGAGGAGAGCGTGAGCATCTCGCTCTTCTTCGGCTTCATCGGCGTGATCAACTTTGTGTGCCTGCTGCCGTTCGTGCTGCTGTTTCACTTCTCGGGCGTCGAGTCCCTTAGCGGGCTCACGTTCGAGATCATCGGGCTGATTGCGATCAAGGGCCTGTTCGACAACGTGCTGTCGGACTACCTCTGGGCCCGCGCCGTGCTGCTCACGTCGCCCACAGTTGCGACGGTCGGGCTCTCGCTCACCGTGCCGCTCGCGATCCTGGCCGACTTTGTGTTCCACCAGAGCGCGCCGACGCCCGTGACGCTGCTCGCGTCCGCGCTCGTGCTCTCGGGCTTTGTGTTTATCAACGTGAGCACGAAGAACAACAAGCACGAGTACCACCCGGTCGCGACGACGACGACGACGACCAGCGGCACTAGCAACGGCAGCAGCACCGGAGGCGGCTTCGGCAGCGGGACGAACAAGGTGGACGGCGCGCTCCGCGGCTCGCCTCCCCGGAAAGTGTTCCTTGACGAGGTGTAGCTCTTGGTTTTCAACTTCATGTGGACACCTTTTTGGTCGCGACACTTGAAAAGAATCCAGATCGTCTCAGAAAAATTTGAATGCATGCACGCGATTGACTTGGTCGTTGTATGCCGACTTTTTAACTCGCAGAAGGAATCGCCATGTTGAAGAATGCTCACACAACTGGGCGATAAAAAGCCCAGAAGGCAACCCTCAACAAGCAGCACTTCACAAGCTCGAAGAGCAGCAGACACCAATTCGCCGCAGACTACGCACGCACCCAGCAGCATCACAAGCACGGCAGCTCCCCACAGCAGGAGCCGCACCCAGCAGCCTACAAAGAAGAGAACAGAATGGCGCCGCTCATGGACTCCGGCGCGCTCAAGCACGAAGGCCCCGCCGCCGTGCTCGCCAGCCTGCTCACGGCCGCAGCGACCGCCGTGGTTGCACCGCTCCCGTACGCGTCCGTCGCGGCGCGGGAGGCGGCGGAGGCGGCCGAAGAAGCGGGAGACAACGACGGCGACGACGTCCTGGCGGACGCGCAGACGCGGGGCGTGCTGGAGCTGCCCGCAGTCGTGCTCGAGCTCGTCTGCGCGTTCGTCGACCACGCCACGCTGCACGCGGTCGAGCACACGTGCAACGCGCTCTACGACGTGGTTCAACAGTCAGGTGCGCAGCGTTTGTCTGCTAGTTTGTATGGATGCACTCGGAGTGCGCGCATGCGAGAGGGACGCTGGGAGTAACGAGCCACTGCCGCTGCGATCTCCTATGATGGGTCAGATGTTTGGCGACAGTTCGGCGAGCGCGAACTCGTGTGTGTCGAAGCGATGGCGAGCGAGTGCAGCGCGCCGTGGAAGAAAATGACGTGCTTGGCGGCGCGCCGCCCCGACGCAAGCGCCAAGCTGCTGCGCGGCGTCGAAGACTTCTCGTCCGCCGACCGGCCGAGCGAGACGCCGGCGAACACGCTGACGCCGTCGAGTTGCTGGACAGAGATCCAGCCGTACCTCGAGAGCCAGGCGCTGCAGAGCGCGAACGACCTGCACGACCTCTCACCGTTCGGCATGACACTCGGCGAGCGCATCCAGCACAAGTGCGGCTGCTCGTCCGGCAACTCGTGCTACTGGAGCAGGTGCGTGTGTGTGTATGGGAAAGGGGGGGGGGACCTCGTCGGGCTTGAGCGCCAGTGCTCACGTCGCGTGCGTGTTTGGGCCCTCAGCTCGGCGTCGTCGGACAAGAACGCAGCGGAGCACATCGATTACAACCTCGTGGCGCCGTGCGTCGTGAGCTGCGTGCAGCTCCTGCCGTACCGCGTCTTCTGGCATCCGGGGAGCCCGACGTACGCGCCCGAGAAGCTCGAGATTGAGTTCTACGACGCCCACGCGCTGCGACGCGCGCCGTGCAGCGCGCAGACGCCGGCCGCGTGCTGCTTCTACAAGTCGCCAGTGTTTAGTGTCGCGAACGACATGCGGCTGCAGAGCTTCGAGCTGCCGCGCAAGGTGGTGGTGCGCGGGCCCGTGGTGATGCGGCTCCGGCTGCTCGGCCGGCACCAGGCGCAGACGTTCGAGCTGCCGCCGTGGCTGCAGCGTACCCCGGAGGACCGGCTGCCCAAGTACTACTGCTGCATCAGCTACGTGACCGCGCTGGGGCACACGTGCGCGCCCGCGGCGCTCAAGTCCCGCGAGCTCGTGGCGCCGCTTAAGGAGCAGAGCCTCCGGATGGCCAACTCGCTCGCGGAGTACATGTCGTCGTGCTACGAAGGGTTGCTGGATATGCGACGGCGAGGGCAGTGAGTGAACCGAACGGGCCAGCGACGCGCGCACGCTCCCCACCCGAACTCGCTCAGGAGCGCCACCATGTACTAAATATCCGTCTATCGCTCGTCTTCGTCACCACTTGAGCACTTCGACCTTCATTCCGCATGCGCACGCTTTGAACCACGCGTCGGCGGCGGCGTCCCGCTCTTCTACGCCAAACTGGTGTTTATGATCGCGGTCGGCGACAGGAACGTACGCGCGCCGCTTCGGTGGCGGTGGCTCTTGTTCGCTCTCGCTTCGCTCGCTTGCCTCGCTGGCTCTCGCATCAGCTCCGTCCTTGACCTCGGTCGTCGCGCTTTTGTTGTGTTTCTTGCTGATGTCGCTGTCGAGCGCCTGCAGCACGTGCTTGCGCTTGAGCAGGTGCTTGGTGCGCTTCGCGGCGCTTGAGTACGCGCGCTGCCGGCGCGACTCGAGCTCGCTCGCGAGTCCGTTGGAGTCGCCGTGGAGCCGAAGAGCCTCGGCCGCGACTATCTGTTTGAGGTACAGCTTGAGCGGCGCGAAGGCTTCGTGGCGCGGATTGGGCTTGGCCATGTGCGGGAGCCCGTGGAAGAAGGAGTCCGGCAGCGCGAACTCGCTCTTGGCGCGGCTCTTGGCGATGAGCTCGTACGTGCCGTCGCGCAAGTTCGCGTCCTGCTTGCAGCTCACGCACACGCGCAGCGCGAAGTGCTGCAGCAGTACGCGGTCGAGCACTTGTCCGTCGAGCGCACAGTCGCGGCAAAGCCCCACCGGCAGCTCGTCGACAGCGTCAACAGCCATTATGGTGGCGAGATTGTGCTCAGCGCGTTCAAGTTTCGACGTCGAGAGTGTTGTTTGAAGCGCAAATGTCCCGATTGTCCCGAAAATAAATACTCAGTAAAAAACGGGACTCGGGACACAGGACGTCACTGGCAAACTCGCATCAAAGCACAGCACAGACAACCACGACAATGAGCGCTGTTGCTGCCACCCCGAGCGCCGCAAGCGACGACGCGCAGCTCGCAAAGGCGCCCCAGAAGAAGTTCTTCCGTTCGCGTGCGCACTGCAACCCGCTGTCGCACAACAACTCGTTCGAATAGTGCGTCGCTGTATTGAGAGGGAGACACATACGCGCGGCGTCTTTTCGACTCACACCACGCATTGCGCCGCTCGTGCTGTACGCGTAACGTTTTTGCAGCCCCACAAACCCGCAGGAAGTCGACTGGTCGCCGCACTTCCCGAACATCGAGACACCGTGCGTTGGTAGCTGAGTGTGGACTGATAGTAACGAGTGCGATAGAGACTGCCAGACCGACGCGTTACGTTGCGCCAGGTCGGTGGACTTTTTGGATGTCGGCTGCGGCTTCGGTGGCCTCACGGGTGCGTGGCATCGCGCTCTCGATAGCGTGGTGACTCAGGGGTCTGGCTGACACGGAGCGCTTTTCCGACGGCTTTCTGTGCGCAGTCGCGCTCGGCGCGCTGTTCCCCGACAAGCTCACGCTGGCGCTGGAGATCCGCCCGAAGGTGACCGAGTACGTGCGGCTGCGCATCGAGGCGCTGCGGTCGGAGAACCCCGGACAGGTGCGTGCCAGGGTCTTGGTCTCGGTGCGCAGTTCTCCTCGCGTCCATGCTGAGCTGAAACACGGCGGCGTCTGGCCTGCGTGTCTCTCTCCTGTGTACGTCCGTCCACAGTACCAGAACGTCTCGGCGCTCCGCACGAACGCGATGCGCTACCTGCCGCACTACTTTTCGAAGGGGCAGCTCTCGAAGCTGTTCTTCTGCTTCCCGGACCCGCAGTTCAAGCAGCGCAATCACCGCCGCCGCATCGTCAGGTACTGCGGGCTGTGGGCGAGCGTGCGAGGTGTCTACGTAGCCTGCCACGAAGGCCGCTGATGCGTTCGATCGTTGTGGTTTGTGGTGGCTTCCGTTCGCCGCAGCACGGCGCTGCTTGCTGAGTACGCGTACTTGCTGGCGCCTGGCGGCATTCTGTACACGATCACGGACGTCGAGGAGCTGCACAACTGGCACGTCGAGAAGGGGACCAACCACCCGTGCTTCACGCGCATCGAGGACGAGACGGAGCTGGTGGGTGCTTAAGGGCGGGACTGTGCGTGTGCGTCGACAGATTCCGTTGCGCTGACCGTTGGACGGGCGCTGCGTGACAGAGCAATGACCCGTGCGTGAAGGCGATGACGGAGGAGACGGAGGAGGGGAAGAAGGTGGCGCGCGGCGGCGGCAAGAAGTACGTCGCGGTGTTCCGCCGCAAAGCCGACGATGAGGTGGAGACCGACAGCCTCTTCTGGTAGGCGGGGCGACGCGCGAGTGCGTCAACTGTAGGCGCAGCATGCAAGAGAGGAGACTGCGAGAGCGCCATGCTCGAGCGAGCGTAGGGTATTGGGCGTGTCCCGCAGCCATAAACCTCGAGCAACCACATCGCGCTCTCCTGTCCACATGCTGAGATGGCTCCACTTTCGCTGTCGGAGGAATTCGTAAAGTGCGGTTCCCGCACGTTTGTGGTAAAAGCCAGGCGAGCAGTGTCTTGTTTTCACTATTGCGAACTCCCACTCAGGCGTGCCGTTAAGTGCGCATCGACCAGCTCAGCATCCAAGTCATCGAGTTTCTTCACAGTCACTCGCTGATTCGTGCTGAAGAAGGCGGGAGGAACGACGCGCGTCCCGCGCTCTCGGCTCTCTGCTCACTGCTCTCGCACGTGTCTCCAATCGCGACCGCGAGCTCCATCATCAGCAAGGGAGGACACGCGCACTCAACCGCGCAGCCGCCCTTCCAATCACTCGCCACCCGTAAAGCCGCTGCAATCGTCATGGAGACACAACCAAACGACGTTGAGGCGGACGCCGTGCAGCTCTTCCTGCGCAGCTTGTGTACGTCCCTCTCGGTTGTATCCGCTGTTTGCTGCTGCTGCTGCTGCGAAGCCTCCTTTAAGGGTCCTTTAGTGGAGAGCATAGTGCACCGCCTCACATGGCTTCGTATATGCGATACGCGCATCCACAGGCGGGCGGGACTACAGCGAGGCCGAGGCGCCGAAGCTGCAGATCCGGCACCCGGCGGGCCTGCGCGCGCTCTTCGCGACGGTCGTCGGCGTGCTGACGGAGGCGCAGCAGCTGGCGGCGCTCGACGCGCTCATCCACCTCGTACGCAGCTCGTGCGGGAACGTCGAGGCGTGCTTCAGCGTCGGGCTGCAGCGCGAGATCCTCGCGTTCCTGAGCGAGCGCGGGCTCTTCGAGGACCCGTGCGTGCCCGTGGCCGTGCTAAAGAAGGTCCTGCGCCTGCTGCTCTACCTGGCGAACCACAGCGTGAGCATCGACGACATCCGCGCGATGCTCGGCGTGTTCCGCGGCCCGCGGCTCGCGCTCGAGCCGCCGGACGACGCGGCCGTGAGCTACTACGTCGCGACGCTCGAGATGATTGCGCGCGACTCGTTCGGCCCGGCCTCGTTCTTCGACCTCAGCGGCGATTTTTCCGGGCTCCTCCTGCCCGTGCTCGACTCGTTCCCGAGCACCGCGTACACGTTCTGCGCCTGGATCAAGTTCGAGACGCTCCCGGAGGTCGCCGCGCCGCTCTTCACGTTCTGGTACGATTGATTGGCGTTGATTGGGCTGGGCTTACGTCACCTGATTCTGATATTTTTATAATCTGATACGGATACGATATCCCCTGTGGCGCGCAGCGGCAAGACGGGCGTCGGGATCATGTGCTCGTTCGTCAAGTCGTCGCTCATGATCACGTGCTTTGACAAGAAGAAAAACGACGGGCACGTTGAGGTCCCGGACCTGATCACCCCGGGGCGGTGGCACTTTCTCTGCCTCGCGCACACGCACCGGCAGTTCCGCGGCTCGAAGCTCGACGTATACCTGAACGCGGAGCTGCGCCAGAGCCTGAAGCTCGCGTACCCGAACACCGCGCTCATGGCGCCGGTTGTCAAGGCGCTTGTCGGCATGCGCGAGAGCTACACTGCGAGCTCGCTGCGCGTGCTGCTGGGCCCCACGGCGCTCTTCGGGCAGGCGCTGCCCGCGAACATCATCTCCAACATCCGCAGCGTCGACGAGTACGACGCGCTCGTGTTCCAGTTCAACTCGTACATCTCGTCGTCGTCGACGTCGTCGGGCGTCGCGGGCGCGACGGGCCCGTCGAGCAGCAGCGCGAGTTCGGCGGCGCTCATCCTCGGCAGCGCCGGCGACGGGCTCCTGCTGGCGTACGACGCGCGCCACTGCGACCGCGCCAAGGGCGTGTGCTACGACTCGAGCGGGAACGGGAACCACGCTGAGGCCGCGAGCGCGGGCGTGCGGCTGCGGCACGCGAGCACGTTCAAGCAGTCAGTCGCGCAGCTCGGCGGCCCGCTCATCTGCCTCCCGCTGCTCGTCACGTCCGGCGTCGGCGTGACCGCGCTCGGCGACGGCGGCCGCGCGTCGCTCGCCGCGCTCCACCCAGGCGACGCCGCCGGGAGCGCGACCGCGCAGTTCGACGAAGACGCGGACTTCCTGCAGCACATGAACGACCTCATCGCGCGGCCGCTCGGCGTCAAGTGCGTGCCGAAAGTGCTGCTGCTAGTCGCCGAGATCATGCGCCACTCGCTCGTGAACAAGTTCATCTTCCGGCGCCACCAGGGCGTGCGCATGACCGCGCTGCTGCTGCGCTCGCTCGCGCCCGCGTACCTCACGCCGGACCTGCTCGTCGCGATCGAGCGCCTGCGCGCCGCGGTGATCTCGGACCGCACGCTCGCGGACGAGGTGTCCAAGTTCCTGCTCTTCAACTTCCGCGTCTGGGTGAACGCGTCCGTGGCGCTCCAGGAGACGCTCTTCGACAAGCTCGAGGCCGCGACGCGCAAGGACGAGAGCAACTTCTCGGCGGTCTCGACGCGCCACTACCTGCGCTGCCTCTCGTGGATCTACTGGAAGGAGGCGCAGGCGACGTCGCTGCGCCGCGCGCGCGCGTACTCGCCCGAGGAGATGGACGTGCTCCGGAAGCGCGTGCTCGCGATCCTCAAGATCGTGCTCTGCGAGGCGCAGGCGCCCAAGACGACGTCGGCGACGTCCGCGATCGTGCGCGCGGTCGGCGCAAAGGGCGGCGCTGTGGCCGAGCCCAAGTCGCAGCTCTCGTACGAGAGCACGCGCACGCTGATCTACTGCATGATCGGGAAGCCAACGAACCCGATGTTCGACAGCGGCAGCGCCGCGGCGCCAACGGGCAGCGGCAGCAGCGGTGGTAGCGGCGAGCACTCGCTGGCCGTGGCGTTCTCGGCGGTCGCCAAGAGCCTCTCGGACGGCGAGGCGGAGGCCGGCTCGGCGGTCGAGAACGTCCCGGAGGCGGACCTGCCGGACCTGCTGCAATTGCTGATCGAGCTCTCTGTGCAGCCAACCGCGCCTGAGGGCCTGCTCGACCTCTTTGCGCGCCTCGGCGGGCTGCGCATCTGGCTGCCGCTGCTCGAGTTCGCGAGCGACCCGATCCGCGTCATGACGCTGCGCCTGCTGCGCACGTACCTCTTCCTCAAGTGCGGCTGCTCGCCGGACCGCGAGAAGGCGAACAGCCCGGACAAGATCCACCTCTCGGTCGGCGACGCGTACCTGATGATGCTCGCGCTCAAGCCCGAGCAGAACACGGTCACGATGGGCGTGTACTCGGAGATGCTGCTCATGATCCTCGGCATCCCGGTGAGCGAGAGCGACATGAAGGCGCTCGACGGCAAGACCGCGGCGTTCGACTCGCTCATCGACGAGGAGACGCTCGCGGCCGCCACGATCTGGCACGGCAACATGATGTTCCCGTTCCTGAGCATGGTGCGCTCGAGCCCGATGCCGATCCGCGTCGTCGCGATCCGCCACCTCATGATCATCTTTGGCTCCGCGACGGTCGCGAGCACGATCAACCGGCACTACCTGATCTTCAACAGCATCTCGAGCATGAACGGCACGGCGACCGTGTCGTCGACGACCGAGCAGATCCCGATCATCGAGGCGATCCTGAGCCTGCGCGGCGCGGACCAGGCGCCGCGCCGCGCGACCGCGACGCCGCCGCCGCGGACTGTGTGCGGCATCGAGCTCACAGGCTGCCCGGGCGTCCCGATGAGCCAGCTGCGCGAGCGCGTGCTGAGCCCGCGCGAGTCGGACGAGCAGCGCGTGAACGCCATGTTCTCGATCATCGCGCACGACGACCTGGACTTCCTGCGCAGCCTGCTCACGCTCAACGCGTCCGAGAGCGAGCGCAAGAAGCAGGCACACGCAAGCTCGAACGCGGCCGCGTTCAAGGCCATGTCGCGCCGCGTGCAGCTCGCGCTCATTGAGCTCCTGGCGACGATGCAGCCGAGCGGGTGCGTCGACTTCATCACGGACTTTTCGTACGACCTCATCTCGTCGATCGTGTGCCTCGAAGCGCGCAGCAACGAGCTCGCGTGGTTCCTGCTGCAGGACCCGTTCACGAGCCTCTCGCGCTTCATCGCGTCGCGCGCGCAGCTCGAGGTCGTCGTCGTGTCGCTGCTCAAGGCGACGCTGACCAAGATGAGCGAGATCCTGCTCGCGGACCTGACCCTGCGCGGGAAGCAGGACCCGCCGTCGCGCGAGTCGACGCTCTGGAAGAACGCCGAGAGCTTAGCGACCGTCGCGGCCGCGGTCGTCCTCCACTACGACCCGGACACGCTCGGCGCGGTTGACCCGGCGGCGGAGAGCGCCGCTGGGGACGCGGACCCGGCCATGGTGTTCTGGAAGTGCGAGCGCGTGATCTGGAACGAAGCCGAGCTCGTCGACGCGATCCTCGGCGTCTGGCAGCACTTCACGTCGTCGTTCCACGCCGACACGGACGCGAGCTTCAACCGGCGCGCGAGCAACGCGGCGCGGTACCTGCCTTCGAGCCTGTCGTCGTCCGGCGGCTCGCACAGTCCGCCGTCCAGCGCGGGCCGCACGGCGTCCAACTCGAAGGACGCAAGCAGCGCGCCGCGCACGAACGCGGGGCGCCTCTCGTTCGGGTTCAACGTGCTCTCGTCGTCGGGCACGCCCGCAAGCGCGTCGAGCGGCTCAGTGTCCGCGCGGCCGCATCCTGGCGGCCCCATGCGCCAGGTGCTGCAGCTACTGCTCCGGTACTTCCACCTGCTGCTGCTCGAAGACAGCGCGGACGCTGAAAAGCGCGCAAGCGGCCCGGACGACGACGATGCGGAGGAGACGGCGCTGCGGCTGCCGAGCAAGTCGGTGTTCTTCGCGCGCCTGAACAAGTTTGAGTACTTTATCAACGCGATGGGTCTCGGCCGCGACACGGCGCAGTTCGAGTCGTCATTTACGCCGTCGCGCGGCGGCGCGGGCGGAGCCGCCGGCGCCGGGCTCGTCTCGTCGAGCGAGGCGGTGAAAGCCGCGCCGGGCGACGAGACGTCGCTCGTGCTGTGGCTTATCCCGGAGCTCGCGCACCTGATCGAGCGCGTGCGCAAGAAGTTCTGGTCGGACTCGGCGATCAAGCTCGCGAGCATCCTCGCGGGCCTCGTGTCGGTGCCGCTGCGCTCGTCGGACGACCTCGCCGCGCTGCTCGCGCGCCACGACTTTGGCGCGAACAACCACGAAGTGCGTCGCCGGGACGGGTTCTACCACGAGCAGGTGGCGCACGCGCGCGAAGGGCGGGCGCTGAAGCGCGTGTCGATGCAGGAAGAGGAGGCCCACGAGCGGAACCGCGCGAAAGCCGAGCTCGAGCGCATCGGCCGTTCCACGCGCACGTCGTCGTCGTCGTTCCTGACCGCCAGCACGAACGCGGTCGGCGCGACCGACAACGACGAGCTGGAGCAGCAAGCGCAGGTCTGGCTCCAGCGCGTCAAGGCGAAAGACGTTGGCGACTGGATGAAGCTGCGCGTGCTGCTCAAGTGGGGGATCCGCCACGTGTGGGGCGTGTCGTCGTCGTCGGCGGCGGCGCCGGCGCCGGCGAACGGCGCCGGTGCGAGCGCCCCCGAGAGTCTGCTGCCCCAGGAAGAGTACTGGCGCCTCGACATGTACACGTCGAGCAACTGGATGCGGTGCCGGCTCGTGCCCGACACGGACGACACGCACTCGGACTATGCGCGGTGCGACGCGTCGACCACGCTCAAGGGAGCTAGCGGGGACGCGACGTTCGTGGACGCGCTGTCGATTCCGTCGGTGAACTCGGTGCTGGAAGAAGGCGCGGGTGCTGGCGGGCAGGCGCTGTACCAGGACCCGGCAGAGCAAGGGTACGAGGACGAGGACGACGAGTTCGCGGACGGCGACGGCGACCTGAGCCCGAACGGCACGACGCTGGAGGCGAGCGAGCCGAGTTTCTTCGACGACGTGCGCGAGCGCTTCAACACTGGCTTGGGCGGCGCGAGACTCAACGCGACGGCGCACCAGCCAGTCACGCGGAGTGGGAGCAAGGACGACCTCACGGACGCCGACGTGTCGTCGCCGCCGAAGCTGCTGCAGGATCTCGAGCTGGTCATGGACACGACGATGGTGCGCGACGAGCAGGAGGAGGCGCCGCTGCCGATGCCGCGCACAGGCCGTCGCGAGAGCGTCGCGACCGCCGCGGAGGTCGCGATGTCGGTCAAGTCGGCGAAGGACCGGATCGCGCGCATCAGCAACATCTCGTCGCGGCTGTCGAGCGGCATCATGCGGCTCAAGACCGCGCGACCGATGTCCAAGTCGCAGGACGAAGACGCGCTGGCGGACGCGGTGAACGCGTCGTCGTCGGCCGTGCAGTCGAATGCGCCGGCGATGAGCCTCTCGACCGCCTCGGACTCGTCCACGGCGACGGGACTCGAAAAGAGCTTCTCGGGCACGTTCGACGTCGAGGACGACATGGAGGAGGCGGCGTCGATCCGGAATCCACTCGGCGCGGTGCTCGAAGCCGACGGCGACGCCGCCGAGGAGCCGGTGAGCCCCGAGAGCAACGCCAGCAGCTCGGGGACGAGCGTTCCGGCCGTGCCAGAGTCCTCGTCGTCGTCGAACGCCGCGCCCGCTCCGAGCTCGTCGCCCCGCGTCGTCCGTCCGTCGTCGACAAGCAGGAACGAGCAGTGGCGCACGCTGAGCTCGAGCTACCGGACAAAGGCGTACCTCGTCCTGCCATCGGGCGTGATGGTGTACGGCGCGCTGCGGATCGGCTCGAGCTCGCTCGTGTTCGAAGGCGACTGGGTGTGCACGCTGAAGAACCTGTCGGAGAATGGCGGCGCCCAGCACGTCGGCAGCGCGGTCGGCGCCGTGGTCGGCGACGCGTACGTGTCGCAGCTCAAGCGCCGGGTCTGGGGCGTGCGCGTGATCCGCGTGATCCACCGTCGGCGGTTCCTGCTCGACGCGCAGAGTGGGCTCGAGCTCTACTTTGTGGACGGCAACTCGTGCTTCTTCGGCTTTGAAGCGAGCGGCGAGGCGGACCTCGTGTACGCGACGCTGCGCGAGCGCAAGCCGCCGTGCCTGGCCAAGTGGGGCAAGCGCATTCTCTCGGCCGAGCGCATGTTTGGCAAGAGCAAGTGGACCGAGATGTGGGTGCGGCGCGAGATCAGCAACTTTGAGTACCTCATGCTGCTGAATGTGTCGGCCGGGCGGTCGTACAACGACATTACGCAGTACCCGGTCTTCCCGTGGGTCCTGAAAGACTACGAGTCCACGGAGCTGCGCCTCGAGGACCCGGGCGTGTACCGCGACCTTCGCAAGCCGATAGGCGCGCAGACTCCGGAGGCCGCGCAGCGCGTCAAGACCAAGTACGACGCGGCCGACGCAGGCAGCAAGCTGCCGTCGTATCATTTCTCGACTGTCTACTCGCACATGCAGTCAGTGCTCTTCTTCCTTGCGCGCCTCGCGCCGTTCACGAGCGCCGCGCTGGAAGCGAGCGCGGCCGGCAGCAGCAGTAGCGGCGGCAGCGGCGCCGGCGCGGCGGTCAGCAGCTTCGACTCGGTCGCGGACGCGTTCCAGCGCTGCGTGAGCGAGGAGAACCACTCGTTTGAGCTGCCGCCCGAGTTCTTCTTCCTCGCCGACTGCTTCGTGAGCGACCGGAACAAGGTGCTGGCGGCAGCAGGCAGCGAGCCGAGCGCGCGGTTCGGCCCGAGCGCGAGCGTCGTGCTTCCGAACTGGGCGCTCACGCCGCACGACTTTGTGCGGCAGCACCGCTTGGCGCTCGAGAGCGACTACGTGTCGGAGCACCTGCACCACTGGATCGACCTCATCTTTGGCTTCAAGCAGGCCGGCAAGCCGTCGGTCGACGCGCAGAACGTGTACCACGTCGCGTGCTACCCGGAGCGGCTGAACCTCGACACGCTGAACGTGGGCGTGCGCTCGAAGCTGACGCAGCGCGGCACCGTGCCGATCCGGCTCTTCCGCAAGCCGCACCCGGCGCGCATGACGCAGGACGCCGCGCTCGAGGCGCGCTTCCCGGCGTCGCACGCGGTCGCGACGCTGTCGTCGCGGCGGCAGGTGCGGCGCCACGACCTGGCGTCCAAGCACACCGAGTCGGTGTCGAGCATCTCGTTCTCGAACGCGATGTTAAGCAGCCTGCTCGCGCTCAGCGGCCCGGGGCTCGGCAGCGGCTCGGGGCTCGGCGCGCACAGCACGACGAGCAGCGAGCTCGGCAGCGTCGTGTACACGACCGACAGCAGCGGCATGGTGATGGCGAAGCGGTACCTCAACGCGGTGCCGGACCAAGCGCGCGTGTGCCCGTTCAGCCTCGTGGACGTGGACCAGTGGTGGAAGCTGCCGGCCGGCTGCCTCGTGAGCGAGGGCGTCGTGTTCTACGAGCAGATGATCAGCTGCGGCTACTGGGACGGCAGCTGGCGGATCCACTGGTCGGCGGACGGCGAGCTGCTCCAGCGCATCGCGTTCCACAAGAAGCCGATCCTGTGCACGGCGCGCAGCGAGGACGACTTCACGGGCGACCTCGCACTCGCGTTCGGCAGCGAGGACTGCACGGTCTCGGTCTGGGCGCTGTCGAAGATGGCGGCGACGCGCTCGCGGCGCATGTTTGTGAAGAAAGAGCTCCCGGTCGGCGGCCTCCCGTGGGTGCTGCTCTACGGGCACACGAGCCCCGTGATCGCGGTCGGGCTGAACGTCGACCTGGACGTCGTCGTGAGCTCGTCGAAGGACAACGCGGTGCTGATCCACTCGCTGCGCTCGGCGACGCCGCTGCACAGCGTGTCGCTGCAGACACCGCCGCACGCGCTCGTGACGCACATGACGATCTCGCCGCTCGGCGACGCGCTCGTCCACTCGATCTCGGACGAGTTCGCGCCGCCGCAGCGGTCGCGGCGGCCGTCGCTCACCCACCGCCTGTCGGTCGCTGAGGACAACTTCCGCACGGGCCGCCGGAGCGAGAGCGTGGTCGAGGACGTGCGGCCGGACGCGCGCCAGTCCGAGCTCTCGCTCGTGTCGATCAACGGCCACGTGATCTCGCACGACAAGCTCGTGGGCCCGACCGAGAGCCCGCAGCTGCTGCTCGACCGCGGCGTCGTGTTCACGCGCTCGGGCGAGTACATCGTCACGGCGACCGCGTACCCGGAGGCGGTGATCGAGGTGCGCGACGCCGGCATGCCGTCGAACGTCGTGCGCCGCATCGAGTGCAAGCGCAGCGCGGACCTGTCGTCGTTCAGTTTGTCGCCCGACGAGCGCTGTATCATCTGCGGCTACGATGACGGCTCGATCGTGGCGTACGCGCTGCACTTTGGCATCGCGGACGGCTGCAAGAACCTCGTCGGGCTCGAGAAGAAGGCCCGCGAGGAAGAGGCCGAGGCGCTCGCGCGCGCGCACAAGCGCGAGCTGCTCCGGAAAGAAGCGGCGACGCGGCGCGACGAGATCCGGCAGATCTTTGGCAGCGGCGGGCCGGCCGCCGAGGGCCAGCTCTGGATGAAGACGGGGAAGGGCTCAATGCCGCCAGACGAGCAGCTCACGCACATGCAGCGCCACTTTACGCTGCTCAAGCAGCCGTGCACGAGCGGCGAGGCCGCGTACGAAGCGCTGATCAAGGAGCTCTGGGACGCCGTATACTCGCAGCACCCGTTCGGCCGCGAGTCGCTGCGCTCGAGCATCGGCTTTGCGATCGACGAGGGCTCGGACGTCGCCGCACCGCCCGACGCGCTCGACGCGCTCGAGTTCGAGCGCGTGGGCGAGTCGTGGAGCCGCTTGGGGTTCCAGCGGCCGGACCCGACGACGGACTTCCGCGCGGGCGGCATGCTGAGCCTGCGCTGCCTCGTGTACTTTGCGTCGCACGCGCCGGAGCACGCGGTGCGGATGGTGACGAGCCAGGTGCCCGGGTCCCACGAGAACACGTACCCGTGGGGGCCCGCGGGCATTAACATCACGTGCATGGTCGCGCGGCTCTTTTGGAAGTTCGACGGCCATATCGTGCGGGAGCGCGCTGTGAACTGGCCGCTCTTCGCCGACAGCGACGCGTTCTACCAGCTGTTCTCGGAAGGTACGCGCCTTGTCCGTGTGGTGAAGGGAGGGGTCTGACGGGATGGGGGGAAGGGGATTGAAACTGACTAGTGCTCTCGTCGTGTTGGCGTCCGTGTCGACAGTCTTCGTCCTCTTTGACTTCTTGTGGAAGCAGATGAACGCAAACTACGGCAGCTTCTCCTGTGAGTCTCTCTCTTCTTGGCGCGGTAGGGGGGAGAGGAGGGGCGACGTGCTGACGCTGTGTGTGTGGGTGCGTGTGTTGTGTGGTCGCAGTGGTGATCCAAGCGACGACAGAGCGCGTGTTGGACGTGCTCGAGGAGGCGAAGGGCGACCTCCAAACCGCGATCGTGGAGCTTCGCTCGCAAAGCCTCTCGCAGCGCTCCGGCCGTTCGCGGCGTCCGTCGTCCCGCTCGATGGAGGACTTCCTCACGACCATGAACTCGAGCCTCGCTGGGTTCGGGCTCCCGTCCTCGGCGGCGAGCGAGACGACGCGCCACAGCTTCACGAGCACCAGTCTGCTGCCGTCGTCGCCGCCGTCCGAGTCCATGTTCAAGGGGCGACTGTCGTGGTCGTCGACGTCGGCGGCGGCCCAGCAGGCTGGCAACGGCGCGACCGCGACTGGCGACCTGCTGGACCTCGGCTCGCCTCGTCGCCGCCGCAGCAGCGGCGTGTCGGCGTCGTTCGTGGCGTCGTTGGCCGCCACCGCCGCCGCGTCCGTGTCGTCGCGCCGAGCGTCCGCAGCGGACGCCGGAGACGCGTCTATTGGCGCGACTGGCGACTCGTCGGCGATGCCGTTCGACCCGTTCGCGGGCAACGACTTCCGCGGCCTCGAGGCGAAGCCAGCGGAGGCGGCGGAAGAGACGCAGAGCGAGGACCCGTTCGCGTGTCTGATGTAGACGAGGGGGAAGCACTTTGTGCTGTTGTGGGGAGTTTGGGAGTAGGCATAGGTTGATTGTAGATACTGTCGGACAGGAGCGACGACATGACCTGCGTCGCCTGTCATGATATCCTTTCAGTTGTTAGACGCAATCTGCTCTTTTGTGTCGTCGTCGCGTGTGCTGCTCCACCACGGAGAAGAGAACTCACAGGTTAGTTGGTTGACTCTGCAAGCGAACTCGCAGCGCCAGTGCGCAGGAAGGAGTTGGGCTTTCGAGTTGCTGGAGGACTCGCTCGAAGATGAGCACACAAGAGTGCTGCTGTCCCTGGTTGTGGCTCCCGCTGCGAACTGATGCGCTGACGACTTGGAAGTCACGCTGCGCTACTTTGCCTGAAGCCTCAGTCGAGCCAAAGCCTCGTCTGTCTGCCACCACGCAGCTTGCAACCAATCGCGATATCTCCTTCGTTGCAAGCTTGAAATCACTGCAAACGTGAGTTTGATCGCAGGCCGACTATATATGTAAATAACATTATTACCCTGGCACTAGAAGCCAATTTATCCACACAATACGCTTATATTCAAAATTGTTTATTACGCTTCACGGCCGTTTACGATTATTTTTTACGGATCTGATCATCCCTGTCGCTTGCACGGTTGAACTTCCAAAACCACGATTTGACTCGCCAAGTTCACTCGTCGATTTCACGGCCGCGATCCCCCGCCGCTCGTCCTCCGCCCCACACGCCCGCTCCGCTCTCAGCATGTGGCGGTCCGCGAGCCGCGCGCCTGGCGCCCGCCGCCACCTCCCGCCGGCCTCGCTGCTGCGGCCGCGCGCCGCCGCCAGCCGCGCGTTCACCACGCGCCTCGACGCGGACGCATACCCGCCCGAGTGGCTCAAGAACGCCACGAAGGAGCTCAAGGGCAAGGACCCGGCCACGCACCTTGTGTGGCACACGCCCGAGGACATCCCCATCAAGCCGCTCTACACGTCGGCGGATCTTCAGGCGCGTGTATTCGTTTGCGTGGTCGTGGTGGTGTGCGGTAAGCGCTGACGCGTGTACGTGTGTGGCTGTGTGGGGGGAGCAGGAGCTCGAGCTCGCGCAGTCGCCCGGCTCGTTCCCGTTCACGCGCGGGCCGTACGCGTCGATGTACACGGCCAAGCCCTGGACAGTGCGCCAGGTACGCGGGCGCTTGGCGTGTTCTGTGTGTGTGGGAGGGCACGTGGCGCTGCTTCTATGTGTTGCGATGGGCGCTGACAGAAGCGTCGTGGTCACACAGTACGCAGGCTTTAGTACAGCGGAGGAGTCGAATGCGTTTTACCGCAAGAACCTAGCGGCAGGCCAGCAGGGGCTCTCGGTCGCGTTCGACCTCGCGACGCACCGCGGCTACGACTCGGACCACCCGCGCGTGCGGGGCGACGTCGGCATGGCGGGCGTGCCCATCGACTCGGTCGAGGACATGAAGGTGCGCGGCGTGTCAGGAGTGATGGTCTTGACTGTGTGTGAATTATTCTGTGATATTGTGTGGTATTGTGTATTATTGTAGTGGTGGCTGATGTGCGCTTCCCATGTCGCCCGCTGCAGATCCTCTTTGACGGCATCCCGCTCGACAAGATGTCCGTGTCAATGACCATGAACGGGGCCGTGCTGCCGATCCTGTCAATGTACATCGTTGCGGCGGAGGAGCAGGGCGTGGACCAGAAGCTGCTCTCGGGCACGATCCAGAACGACATTTTGAAGGAGTTCATGGTGCGCAACACGTTCATCTTCCCGCCCGGTCCGTCCATGCGCATCATCCAAGACATCTTCGGCTACACGTCCGTGTACATGCCCAAGTACAACTCGATCTCGATCTCGGGCTATCACATGCAGGAGGCCGGCGCGGACGCGCGGCTCGAGCTCGCGTTCACGATCGCCGACGGCATCGAGTACGTGCGCGCCGCCGAGGCTGCGGGCCTGGACGTCGACGCTGTCGCACCCCGGCTCTCGTTCTTCTTCGCGATCGGCATGAACTTTTACATGGAGGTCGCGAAGCTCCGCGCCGCGCGCACGCTCTGGGCGCGGCTCATGCAGGAAAAGTTCCGACCGAAGAACGCCAAGAGCCTGCTGCTGCGCACGCACTGCCAGACGTCCGGGTACTCGCTCACGGAGCAGGACCCGTTCAACAACATCATCCGGACGACTGTCGAGGCCATGGCGGCCGTGATGGGCGGCACGCAGAGCTTGCACACGAACGCGCTCGACGAGGCGCTCGGGCTCCCGACCGAGTTCAGCGCGCGCATGGCGCGCAACACGCAGCTGATCCTGCAGGAGGAGACGGGCATCCCCAAGGTCGCGGACCCCTGGGGCGGCTCGTACCTGATGGAGTCGCTCACGAATGACCTCGTGGACGCCGCGATGGAGGTGATCGAGGAAGTCGAGGCGCTCGGCGGCATGGCCAAGGCGATCGAGTCGGGCATGGCGAAGCTCCGCATCGAGGAGAGCGCGACGAAGAAGCAGGCGCGCATCGACTCGCGCGAAGAGACGATCGTCGGTGTCAACAAGTACGTCGTCAAGGACGGCGACTCGGTCGAAGTGCTCACGATCGACAACACGATGGTGCGCAAGAAGCAGATCAAGCGCATCGAGGAGACGAAGAAGAACCGCGACGAGGCGGCCGCGCAGGCGTGTCTGGCTAAGCTACGCGAGTCCGCGGCGCTCACAGAGAGCACGGGCGCCGGGGACCACCCGATGAACTTGCTGCACCTCGCGGTGAACGCCGCGCGCGCGCGCTGCACAGTCGGCGAGATCTCGGACGCGCTCGAGACGGTCTGGGGCCGGCACATCCCAAAGGTACGTCGTCGTGAGCCAGGAAGGAAGAGCTTTCGTGTTATCGGGCGTGTGCTCACCGCTCTCTCTCGTGGTTGTTGGTTGTCGGTTGTCGCGACAGAGCTCTGTCGTATCCGGCGCGTACCGTCAGGCGTACCAGCACAACGAGGAGGCGGAAATCGAGTACAACACGTGCGTGAAGGAGATTGAGGAGTTTGCCGAGGAGCAGGGCCGCCGTCCTCGTCTCCTTGTCGCCAAGATGGGCCAGGACGGCCACGACCGCGGCGCGAAAGTGATCGCGTCGGGCTTCTCGGACCTCGGCTTTGATGTGGACGTTGGGCCGCTGTTTTCGGTACGTAGCGATGAGTGTCTGCTGTGAGCTGTGTGCTCGTGATAGGGGTGGGTCTTCTCTCCTGCCGGACCCAACTGACATCTCCCACTGCCCCCTCGTTTGTCGTCGTCGGTGTGTTGCACCAGACGCCGGAAGAAGCCGCCCGTCAAGCCATCGATGCGGACGTCCACTGCATCGGCGTGAGCTCGCAGGCGGCGGGGCACAACACGCTCGTCCCCGCTCTCATTGACGCGCTGAAGAAAGAGAACGCCGAGCACATCCTCGTGATCTGCGGCGGAGTGATCCCGCCAAAGGTATGAGGACGCCAGAGGCAATGTGATTGGCTGTGTGTGGCTGTGCTGTTCGATACGTTGGCGGGAGACTGACGACTCGTGCGCTCGTCGCGCTTCGGACGGTGTGACAGGACTACCAGTTCCTGTACGACCAGGGCGTCGGCGCGATCTTCGGGCCAGGCACGCGTCTCCCGGCCGCCGCGAGCGAGACGCTGAAGGCGATCTACAAGAAGCTCGAGGAGAACAAGGCCAAGGGGATCTAGGCGCTCGGCTCCTCCCGATGCGTGCGTGCGTGCGTGTGCAGTAAGTAATCTGAGAGAGAGTCCATTGCTTCGCGACGAAGGCGGCGGTGGCAGCCATCCATCCATCGCCCCACTCATCCATCCACCTCATAGCGTGCATGTAGCGCCGCAAGGCCAAGTCGTGGCAGGGCCATGAACAGAGCACCAGCTCTTGTCGAGTGATCACAACAGACCAGCAGCTAGCGACAGAGTCTCCAGTGTATTCCCACGTCGCGAGTCCGGCGCTGGCGATCAACTGCAAGAGCCTCGCGCTGTGGGTGGCGCTCCAGGTCGAGCGCCAGAGCTCCTGCTCGATCGAGCGGCTGAACCAACTGGGTGGTCGGTCCCCCAGCGCCTCGACGCCCCCAACTCGCGCCTTTGCCGTTCTAGCGGCGACGCCGCTGTTGTCTCTCGGAACGATCCTTCAGCTCGGCTGCCTCTTTCCACTGCAAGCGCCGAGCACGGCGTTGGACGCAGCCACCTCTTGTGGCTGGCTACCTGATCTTCTACCCAGGACTCCAACTCGCTGCAAAGAACACGATCGGTGCCAACGCGCCGCGTATCGAGGATCAGCGGCCGGAGTCGATCACGCTCAACATGAGACGTCTTCCACTCGCTCTTCGTGATACACTCGATGCAGTCGGTAACGTCGGCGCGCACCATCGTGTTTCTCATATCACTGGACTTCATGACTTCATCAAGACGCCGACAACCAACTGCTTTAGACCGCGCTTGTACATCCTCGAGATCGGCGCGTGCAGCTCGATCCGGCACAAGTCCCGGCCTCCGTCTGCCTGCTGTCGTCACACAGACAACACGTTCTCCGACTTCCTAGTATTGTAGAACTCTGTTTCGACTCGAGCCCCAGGAACTTCCCACTGCACTAGGAGGGGCGCTCCTCTCGGGCGCGACGGTGTGAAGTCGGCCCTGAAGCAGAAGGAAAAGCGCGCGGAAGCGGTGGTGAGCGAATCCGAGCGACAGGAGCTCGTCGAGATGCTGCTGCGATTGGTGTACAGGACAGAGTTCATGCTCCTTGTCGAGTATTCGGAGGTGATGGTTGCGATCATGTGCGCGGCATTCCTGCTTGCCAGGCAATAGACACCTCCTGAACCGATCGTACTGTGTGCAGCTGAAGTACCTGGACATCTGGACGATGTTGCTGCCGAGTTTGTCGCGCACTCGTTCCTCGCGCTGGTGACCTTCTGATGGTGATGTTGGTGCTGTGCAATGTGTAATTACGGACGTAAAGCACGTCTGTAAAAAGTGTAAGAAGTGTGTTTGCGTTCCAGTCAAAAACTGGCACAGTGCCCAGTCCCAGATTTGCGTCCGGGAGTGTGCTTTGCTGCCTCGACGACTGCCCGACCGCCACGCGCGCCGCTGCTACCGGCGCCGCCTGCCGCTCGCTCGCTCGCTCGTCCGCGTCTCCGCGCTCCTCTGTCGGCGTCTTCTTCGTGAGTCTCCACTCATACTCATACTCATACTCCCACTCCCGCTCCTTCCCTCCTCGTTCAACCGCCGAGCAGCCAGCCCCCGCGTCACTCTTCAATGACGGGCTACACGTTCTCGCGCGAGGTCACGGCGGCCGACGTCGCGCTCCTGCAGCAGCCGTTCGTGCGCGGCAAAAGCGACATCTTCGCGTACCTCGCGGCGCTCATGAAGCAGCGCACGCTCATCTTCGACGGCGGCATGGGCACGATGATCCAGCAGCACAAGCTCTCGGAGGAGGCGTACCGCGGCGAGCGCTTTGCGCACTACGACGTGCTCGTGAAGGGCAACAACGACCTGCTCTCGCTCACGCAGCCCGCGATCATCCGCGCGATCCACACGCAGTACCTCGAGGCCGGTGAGGCGCAGATGATCGGCACGAACACGTTCTCGGGCACGACGATCGCGCAGGCCGACTACAAGATGGAGGCGCTCGCGTACGAGCTCAACTTTGCGTCCGCGCAGCTCGCGCGCGAGGCCGCGGACGCCGTCACCGCGCGGGACCCGCTGCGCCCGCGCTTCGTTGCCGGCTCGATCGGGCCGACGAACCGCACGCTCTCGATCTCGCCGAACGTCGAGGACCCGGGCTTCCGGAACGTCACGTTCGACGAGCTCGTGGCTGCGTACTACACGCAGGTCGAGGGCCTCGTCGACGGCGGCTGCGACGTGCTGCTCGTCGAGACGATCTTCGACACGCTGAACGCCAAGGCCGCGGTCTACGCGATCGACGTGTACCAGGAGACGACCGGCCGGCGCCTCCCGCTCTTCATCTCGGGCACGATCGTCGACATGAGCGGCCGCACGCTCTCGGGGCAGACGACCGAGGCGTTCTACGTGAGCCTGCGCCACGCGAAGCCGTTCTGCATCGGGCTCAACTGCGCGCTCGGCGCGAACCAGATGAAGCCGTTCCTGCAGCGGCTCGCAAACGTCGCCGAGTGCTTTGTGTCCGTGTACGCGAACGCCGGGCTCCCGAACGCGATGGGCGGCTACGACGACGGCCCGGCGCTCATGGCGTCGCACTGCGAGGCGTTCTGCAAGGACGCGCTTGTCAACATGATGGGCGGCTGCTGCGGCACGACGCCCGCGCACATCAAGGCGATCGCGGACGTGTGCGCGCGGTACCCGCCGCGGCCGCTGCCGGCGCCGCGCGCGCCCTTCATGTGGCTCTCGGGGCTCGAGGACCTCGTGGTCACGAAGGACCGGTTCCAGTTCCTGAATGTCGGCGAGCGGTGCAACATCTCGGGCTCGATCCGCTTCAAGAAGCTGATCATGAAGGGCGACTACGGCGCGGCCATGGACATTGCGCGGCAGCAGGTCGAGGACGGCGCGATGGTGCTCGACGTGAACGTCGACGACGGCATGCTGGACGGCGTCGCGGCCATGGAGCGGTTCCTCAAGATCGCGGTAACCGAGCCGGACGTGTCCAAGGTGCCGTTCATGGTCGACTCGTCCAAGTTCCACATTGTCGAGGCCGGGCTCAAGTGCGTGCAGGGCAAGTGCATCGTCAACTCGATCTCGCTCAAGGTCGGCAAGGCGCTCTTCATCGAGCACGCGCAGGTCATCAAGCGCCACGGCGCCGCGGTCGTCGTGATGGCGTTCGACGAGGACGGGCAGGCCGCGACCGAGGCCGAAAAGGTGCGCATCTGCAAGCGCTCGTACGACATTCTCGTGGACGAAGTCGGCTTCCCGCCAGAGGACATTATCTTTGACCCGAACATCCTCACGGTCGCCACGGGCATGGACGAGCACAACAACTACGGCGTCGACTTTATCAACGCCTGCCGCGTCATCAAGGCGCAGAACCCGTACTGCAAGATCAGTGGCGGCGTCTCGAACCTCTCGTTCGGCTTCCGCGGCGTCAACGTCATCCGCGAGGCGATCCACAGCGTGTTTCTCTACCACGCAGTGAACGCCGGTATGGACATGGGCATCGTGAACGCCGGCATGCTCGAGGTCTACGACGACATCCCCGCGGACCTGCTCCAGCTCGTCGAGGACGTGGTGCTGAACCGCCACCCAGGCGCGACCGAGGCGCTGCTCGACCGCTCGCTGCTCGAGAAGGAGAAGCTCGAGGCCGCGAAGAAAGGCGGCGTCGTCGCGGCGACGAACCAGCAAGAGTGGCGGCTCAAGCCGATCGCCGAGCGGCTCACGCACGCGCTCGTGAAGGGCATCTCCGAGTTCATCGACCAGGACGTCGAGGAGATGCGCAAGGTGGCGGCGCGGCCGCTCGACGTGATCGAGGGCCCGCTCATGGACGGCATGAACGTGGTCGGGAACCTCTTTGGCGCCGGCAAGATGTTCCTCCCGCAGGTGATCAAGTCCGCGCGCGTGATGAAGAAAGCGGTCGCGTACTTACTGCCGTACATGGAGGAGGAGAAGGCCCAGCGCCGGCTCGCGAACACGGCGAACGGGATCGAGAACGAGGTCGAGGACGAGGACTCGCAATACGCGGGCAAGGTGCTCATGGCGACGGTCAAGGGCGACGTGCACGACATTGGCAAGAACATTGTCGGCGTCGTGCTCGGCTGCAACAACTACAAGATCATCGACATGGGCGTGATGGTGCCGTGCGAGGACATTTTGCGCGTCGCCAAGGCCGAGCGCGTCGACATCATCGGGCTCTCGGGGCTCATTACGCCGTCGCTCGACGAGATGGTCTACGTCGCGCGCGAGATGAGCAAGGCCGGGCTCTCGATCCCGCTCATGGTCGGCGGCGCCACGACGTCCAAGATGCACGCGGCCGTGAAGATCGCGCCGCACTACTCGACGCCCGAGCACCCCGTGATCCACGTGCTCGACGCGTCGCGCAGCGTCGTCGTAGTCGGCAACCTGCTCCGCAAGGACGCGGAGCGCGACGACTTTGTCGAAGAGCTCCTGGATGACTATGAGGAGCTCCGCGAGGACTACTACGCGTCGCTGGACGACGTCAAGCTCGTCGGCTACAACGACGCGCTGAGCAAGGGCTTCCGCATCGACTTTGCGACGCGCCCGCCGCACGCGAAAGTCAACCGCGTCGGCGTGCGGGTCGTCGACGACCTCCCGCTCGAGGCGCTCGTGCCGTTCATCGACTGGAACCCGTTCTTCCAGACGTGGGAGCTGCGCGGGCGGTACCCGAACCGTGGGTACCCCAAGATCTTTGACGACGAGCACGTGGGCGCCGAGGCGAAGAAGATCTTTGACGAGGCGCAGCGGCTGCTGCAGCGCATCATGGACGACAAGCTCCTGCAGGTGCGCGGCGTGTCGGGTATCTTTCCCGCGCATCGCGACGGCGACGACGTGGTCGTGGGTGACCCGGAGAGCCCGGCGACGCCGCTCGCAACGTTCTGCATGCTGCGCCAGCAGGCCGAGAAAGAGACGAGCGACCCGTACATGTCGCTCGCGGACTTTGTCGCGCCGCCGAGCGCGGGCGTGCAGGACTACATCGGCGGCTTCGCGGTCGGCGTGTTTGGCGTCGAGGCGCTCGCGGCGCAGTTCGAGGCCGAGCACGACGACTTTAACAAGATCATGGCGCAGGCGCTCGGCGACCGATTCGCCGAGGCCTTTGCCGAGTACATGCACCGCGAGATGCGTGTGCACGACTGGGGCTACGCGGCGGACGAGGCGCTGGACAAGGAGGACCTACTCAAGGTCAAGTACGACGGCATCCGGCCGGCGCCCGGGTATCCGTCGCAGCCAGACCACACGGAGAAGCGCGTGCTCTGGGAGTTGCTCAAGGCGACCGAGCTCATCGGGCTCGAGCTCACGGACAGCTGCATGATGCTGCCGGGCTCGGCCGTGAGCGCGCTCTGCTTTGCGCACCCGGAGGCGCAGTACTTTGCGGTCGGCAAGGTCGGCAAGGACCAGGTCGAGGCGTACGCGCAGCGCAAGCACCAGAGCGTGGAGGAGACGGAGCGGTGGCTGTCGCCGATCCTGGGCTACGACCGCGTCGTATGAGTGCAAGAGAGAGAGAGAGAGAGAAAGAGAAGGTCCAGAAGACTCGGACGCAGGACGACACGCCGCGCCGCTGAACGACAGCGATGCCATGCGGGAAGGAGGGAGGAAGTTCCTTTCCCCCCCTCTCCCCGTGGTGCCATCGCTGCTCGCGTCCCCCGTCATTCGCCTTCGGGTGAGCGGCGGGAGACGCGAGGAACCATTCGCACGTTTGCTTCTTTAGCCAATGGTTCGAGTTCGTGCGCGTCGGAGGGCGACTACAGGACGAGCGGCGCAGAGCGGAGCCGAGAGACCCTCGCGTGTGGAAACAAGTTGGTGGACTGTGTACATGCTGCATCGTTCGCTGTCTTGTGTGTGAGTGTGGATGTGTCTGTCGGGTTCAAGCGCTCGCGTGGTGGAAGGAGCAGCGCGTGGCACGCGGGTAGAACGGCGGCCGCGGCGGCTCGAACGCGAGCTTGGGCAGGTTCTGGAAGCGCGAGTCGAGCGCGACCGGGTTCGCGGAGCGCATGGGCGGACTCGTGAGCGCGACGTCCGGTCGGTCCGCGACGATCGGCCGGAAGTGGCGCGGTCCCGGGAGCAGCAGTCCCGATCGGCCCGCGTCGTCGTCATTCGCGCTGTCGGCAGGCGACGTCGAGAGCCGCAGGCGCTTGTGGCGCGACAAGCTGGAGGGCAGGTAGCCAGTCCACTCGAGTAAGTGGCACGTCACCTCCGCCACGCCCATCGGATCTAATGAGGCGACCCTGTACCTCTTGGCGGCGCTCGAGAAGATCAGTTCGGGGGACACGACCCGGCGGGGCTGAGGCGCGACGAGCTGCTGCGTACGTGGCGCCAGCACGCCTTGCTCGATTCTGGTCGCGCCGCTCGCGTCGTGGCTGTTGCTCGGCTGGAGATCCTCGTCGAACTCGTCCCCGTCCTTCTCGTCCATCGCACGAGACACCTCATCCGCTTCCTCGTAGCCAGCGAGGGACCTGGCGGAGAGCGCTCGGACGCGCGCGTGTGCAGCGGGATCGACGCTCGGCACGCCGCGCTTCCCAGCTGCTGCTGCTGCTGCGTCATTGTGCGACGACACTGTAGGCACAGGGGACGCGGCCCAGTTGGGACGAGGAAGCGCGTCCATGTTGCCAATGCACACGCCAATCGCACAATGAAGCACTCTGGCGCTTGCTCGCCCTCGCATCGCAAAGGAGCTTCCGAGTCCGCCTCATGGGCGGTGCAAGTCGGACGCAGAAAGTTCCCAAGAGGTCTCGTCCGTTTCAAGCAGTTGGGACTCTGAGATATGACTCCGGGGTGGTGAATGTTGCAGAAACTCTTAAAGGACCTCAATGATTACATGATTCGCAAACATCCTGTTCCCTTGTGTGTCTGTCACCGACTGCCTGGGAGCAATGAGGTCTCAATGAGGTCTCAGGTGTCGAGCGACTGAGACGAGCTCGAGAATCGAGCTGTCGGCGACTCGTCGTCGAGCTTGAGCTGGTCCATGCCGCTCTTGAGGCGCACAACGCGGCGCACGAGCAGCTCCTGGCGCCGCATGGCTTCCTCGAGCATCAGCGTGATGTCGGAGATCACGAGCGCCATCGCGGGCGAGATGCCGCTCGGGGGCGCGTTCGAGCTGCGCCGCGCCGCGCCGCTCAGACGCGAGGACATCGTCGCGCGGATCGGGATGAACGGGCCCGACATCCGCCGCTCGGCTTGCTGGATTCGCGCGAGCGAGCTCGTCGCGGACGTGCCGAGCGAGAGGTGCGTGGACGTGGGCGTGGCTTCCAGGGGCGGCTGCGGAAGCAACGTGAACTGGCGAACCAGGTCGAGCTCTGCAGGCTTGTGCGGATCCCCATGCTCCAGCGGCGGCGGCGACACACTCGGGGGTATCTGAGCCGACACTGTCGACGGCAGCGTGGTCATCTTCGGCTCGCGCACGCGGTCGGTGGTGTCCTTGGTATCCTTGAGTGGCACGGCCTGCGGGTTCCCGGCCGTCGTGGCGCGCACCCTGGCGACGTGCGCCATCTTGGTCTGCATCGCAGGGTAGAGCGAGAGCGCCTCGAGGAAGCGGTTGCGCGAGAGCATGCGGAGCTCGCAGAAGCAGAGCGTGCGCACGGACGCGGTGCGCCGGCTGTCGGGGCTCAGGATCGCCATCTCGCCAAAGTACTGGTTCTCGCCGAGGATGCCGATCTGCGCGCCCTTGCGCTGCACCTCGACGGCGCCGCGGAAGATGAAGAACATCTCGTGGCCGATCTCGCCCTCAATGATCACGTCCTCGAGCGGTGCGAAGTGGATCAGGCGCATGTTGAGCGCGAGCTCGAGGAGGAAGTTGGGCTCGCTGCCCGTAAAGAACGGGAACTTGCGCAGGAACTGGTCGTTGATGCTCAGCGCGATCTTGGAGCGCAGCTTGGACGAGAGGTCCCCGAGGATCTGCTGCTCGGCGTTCAGCTTGCTCTCGCGCGAGAGGCGCGTGTTGTGGTAGAACTCGCGGATCTCCATGCGCAGCTTCATCGGCAGCTCGCGCGCGCTCATGTACTCGTTCACTTCGTCCATTTTTTGCCGGAACCGCGTCTCCTGGATCGTCAGGCTCGACACGAGCTCCACGATCTGCGCACACAGCAGGGCAGACGACACTCAATGCCACAACCCACGCGCTTAGCCGCCCGCCAGTGTGTGTGGCCCACAAAGACGACGCCGATGCAACGCACGTTCGTGATGCCGTACGCGAAGATGCCGCCGCCCATGATCATCGCGAAGATGCCGAACAAGCGCTCGTCCGCGTTCGTGCCGGAGACGTCTCCAAAGCCGATCGTCGCGCTGGAGCATGACAGTCGCCAGCGTCAGTGCGTGAGCACGCTTCAAGCTCCGTACGGTACGACCATGAGTTCAGGACGGCACGCACAGTGTCTGCACCGCAAAGTAGAGCGCGCAGACGTAGCGGTCCCACTTGCCGGCGCTCGGCTCGTCGAGCCCCTGCGCGCTGATCCAGTTCGCGCCGCCGTCGTGCGCGGCGCCGATGCCATGGAACACGCAGCTGAACCAGTGCGAGACGAACGTCACGAGCATGCAGTACTTGAGCAGCGAGCTGAGCGTCGAGCGGATGAACACGGCGTTCTGGATGCGGCGCAGGATGCGCGAAATGCGAAAGAGCCGCAGCAGCCGCACGAGCCGGAGCAGCTTGAGCAGCTTGACGAGCGAGCCCGTGTCCTCGGCGGCGCTGCTCGTGGCCGACGACTGCGACACCATGTACGCGTACGGGAGGGCGGCAATGACGTCGACTGCGAACCACGAGTTGAGATAGAGCGTCGCAGCGAGGCGCCGGTCGTAGCGGATCGAGCCGTCGACGTCCACCGCCGTGTTGAACGTCATCACCTGAGATGCGCCACAGGTGGGGTGAGTGGTTGGGGCGTGTGCTGCAAGGCGCTGTGCAAACGACACACGGGAGTCGTACGATGTCGACGACGAAGAAGATGTCGACGAGCGTGTCGAAGTACGTGTCATTCGTCTCGGCATTGAACGACACGTCGAACTGTCGTTGGCAGGAGCTGTCGGGGTTAGTGGCGGCCACGAACGTCGTCACTGGGCGAGGCTATCGGCCTCCACTTCAGTTCGCGACAGACAAAACACGACGACGCACCGGGATGGCGAACGCGTTGTAGAAGATGAACGCAATGCTCACGACGTCCCACGCGAGGCGGAAGCGGCCGAGCGGGTTCACCATGCGGCTCACATGGTGCACGATGGTGCTCTTCCCGGTCACACTCCTCATTCTATGCAGGCGCTTGGGTGGCGCCGCCGCCGCAGTCGCCGCGCTGAACGCGGACGCGGCGCCAGTGGCCCGAGGGTTCGCCAGCGACTCGGCGACGACGCCATCCGCAGGGTCCGGAGTAAAGAGCGTCGCTCGGCGCTGCAGGTCATCCACGGTCTCCTCGGCCACGTCCTCCAGCTTCACAGTCGGCTTCGAACCTGCACCGTGCAGGTTCTCGTCGTCGTCGTCAATCAGACTCGCGGTGCTCGCGAACGGACTGAGCACGGCTTTCGAGCTCGCCGCGTTCACCTTCTGGTAGTTCTCGTACTCTTCGCCGGGCGAGAGCGTGATGCGCATGCTCCGCATCATTGACGGGCTGCTCGCGAGCTCCTCGAGGATGTCGTCGCCCCCCGCCGCGAGGCCGCCCGAGAGGAGCGTCGACGCGATCTCGTGCTGCAAGAGGGTGCGTCGGCGCAGGCGCTTCTGGTAGTACGTGTCCAGGTCAAGGTCCTGCACCAGCAGTGTGTGTCGTTTTCGACACGCACTTGGTCAGCGCGAGCGAGGCGAGCGTGTCGAGTTCCCAAGCCCCCAGACCCGCTGAGAGCGCACCGTGTCGGGCTTGACGTTGAAGAGCTGCTTAAGGTGCTTGGATCCGCGCCGCACGTTCATCTATCGCGAGACGAAGTCGTAGTGAGCGCTCTCACCCACTTCTTCAGGGCGACACGAGTGCTGATACAACGAACGACACTGTCGTCGAGTAGCCTGGAAGGATGGAGAGTGGGGGGAGGGGGTACCTTTGCGCGGTCGATCGTTCGTGGTGGGCGCTGGAGCGGCTGCAGCTTCGGACGCCCCGAGCCGCCCGCTTGCGGCAGGCCCTTGCTGCCGTCCGCGCTTCTTCGGTCGTCGTCGTCGCCGTCCTGTCCTGGCGCGCTGCCTGCGTCGCCAGTGGGCAGCAAAGGCGACGGCAACGACGGCGACGCGTCCGGGACGACCTTGTTCACGTTCAGACTCATGGATGGGGCTCGAGAGGGAGCAAAGCGGCTGCTTTGCTGCTTCGTGTGCAGCTTTGAGACTGCAACAGAGGCGTAACGCAGCAGTGTTTATTTCAGTGCGAGCTGCGGCCACCTGCGCGGGCTTCAGTCTCCCTCCTCCTCCTCCTGCCGCTGTCGGCACCTGCTGCCTCCTCCCTCTCTCGTACCGCTCGGTTCGTAGCTCCCGTGTCGTTCGAGACGCACAACTGTAGCAGCAAGGAAGCAGAGGGGACGGGAGCGGGGAGAGCGCGCATGCGGTCGTCGCCGCCTACGCGTAGTACTGGAGCGTCGCCTTTTTCTTCGCCGACACGACCGAGATGCCCTCCATGAAGTCTTCGTGCTTAATCACCGTCGAGTCGCGGCGTAGTGCGAGCATGCCCGCCTCCACGCACACCTGTGCACACAAGAGCCCAACCCGCCACGCTCGAGTGAGATTCGGCTGCTTCCAAGGCACCAGAGCAGGCAAGCGAGCAATCGACACGCTCTGCACGCACCGCTTTCAGCTGCGCGCCGTTGAAGTCGT